>QFEZ01000112.1:88210-158054 GCA_003316425.1 Russula lepida
CATGTACAAACAAAAGGCTGGTCCATCACCCACTCGGTGTTCGGGTAGAAGCATGTCACTAGCGATGAACGCGTCAAACCAATTGTCAAAGCAGTGGGGGGATCGTTGCTATGCGGGCTAAATGCACTGATTAATAGCTGCTGCTCACCAGGCTCTCCGGACTCAATTCGCTTGAGGGCGCGCACGTGCCACTTCGTTCGATCTGGACCAGACAGATTGAAGGCAGCATTCGGGTTACACGAGTGGTTGACTGTGTATTAAACACAACAAACACGCATTAGAAGCATTCTGGAACTGTGCACACCATACGACAAATCGGAGTTGAGTAAAACGTGGTCGCCGGACCTCGGACCACATTGTAAGGTGACATAAGATTTAGGTCCTTTCGTTAGGCCCGTCAAGTAGACCATGACCTCCCCAGCCTCAAAGTCCTGCGCACTGCGGGATTAGTGGGACATGGACCATGGGAATCCTAGAGCCTGACTTTGCACGCTATTAGAGCTGAACAATAGTATCCTTCCTTGAAGTCGACCTCGAAAAGACCAGGATGCGATGGGACGTACGCTTCCATTGTAGACATGGAAGAGACTTCTTTTTTCCAAAATATGCGGAGCATCGAGTACCCCTCTTACAATGTCACGTGATGAGGAGACTGCAAGGCAAATGCCGAAACCTTAATTTTGTGCCATAGACACAAACCTCGCGGTCCAACAAGTTACTTACTCAACCTCACCACCCCACAAAACCGACAATCGCAATGGCCCCAACAAAAAAATCCAAGGCTGCAAAGTCGACAGAGTCAATTGCGGCACGCCTCGCCCTTGTCGTCAAATCGGGAAAATACAGCCTGGGCTATAAATCTGCCCTTAAGCAAATGCGCAATGGCAAAGGTAATAGTCCAAATTTCCATTATCCTGCGTTGGACTGGAGCCCAAAGCTGAGAAGGTCCTGACGGCTGACTTTTGTTGTTTGCCACCCTTTTTTTGTAGCCAAGCTGGTTCTCATTGCTGGCAACTGCCCACCATTGCGCAAGTCCGAGGTTGAGTACTACGCTATGTTGTCAAAGACGACAGTACACCACTTTGGGGGAACGAACGTCGCTCTTGGCACCGCTGCTGGAAAGCTGTTCCGCGTTGGGTGCGTACCCTTTTGCTGCTATCTGTGGCTGTGATTTGGTATACTGAATGGATGACTTTGTTCTAGTGTCATGACCATTACTGATCCAGGAGATAGTGACCTGCTTAGCGTCGCCGAGAGTGCTGCGGCATAAATGTGTCATTTATGTGGTCCCTCTGTTTGTACGGTCCCCAGCATTTATGATTAAACACCATGACACTCCGCCGACCTTAAGGTCTCGCACGGCAAATACATCCTTGTCGTTATTCCCGTCATGAAACATCGACTGTCTTGATTACGTAGAATGTCTGACGGCGCGGAGATTAGAAAAGTGATGCGGACATCTCAAGAACCGCCTTGGGTCCCTTCTCCGCATAATCCGCTTTTGAGATAAAGTTTTTTCCATCGTGGAAGGTGACCTTCAGAGAAATGTTCAGATTCTGCGATAAGAGCTCGCTGAAACATATGCACCTTCGCCACAATACTTGAGCCAAGGAAAGCTGCAAGCCCATCACCCTTCTCTCGATACTCTGCAAAGTATTCTGGGACCTTGACGATCCGGATTTGCTTCGGTTGCACCTCATTATACTGGTCAGCATTGCTGAGAATGAACGGGATGACATGCGTTTGCAGCGCCGGCGCGATGCCTCCAATTTACAGTTAGATAACGACATACCGAGTTAGCTGGTAAAAACTCACCCTTGACGTGTGTTACGACATCTCCCGTCACCATTAATCCATGCCAGATGTACTGTCGCTGATCCACGTCCGCAAGCCTAACGGCATGATTAACAGCATCTTGTAATGACATTGGCGTGCCGTCGCCTTCTGGACTGGCATGCTCATCGAGTGTAATGCTACCCCCATGAGAAAGCAGGTTCACGTCGAAGAGAGGCTCACAAAACCGATGGCGTTCCTTGCCTAGTGTAACCTCCTTACCCCGGAATTCGACCGTGATTAAGTCGAGCGCCTCAATCTCTTTTGCACGCGCCTGCTCCGCCGCGGTCGCCTTGGCCGTCGCACGGCGCTTCATCCCGCTCTCGATCACGGCTTTCTCTTTCCCGGCGACGAGGACCGCTGCAATGTCCGTCACGCCCTCATCCTCCGCCTCTCGCACCACGATACCATCAACGGGCACCCGCACAAGCCCAGCCTGCCACACCTGCCGCGCGAGTGCGCGGAGCGCAGCGGGCTGTTCGGTGGGGGGTATAGCAAGCTCTGTGAGCACGCCGGAGACAGAGGTATTATTACGGAGCAGATGGGCGAGGAAGCGCTCGCAATGGCGCATGCCTACGCCCACGGTTGTGCGTGCGCCCGTGAAGGGGATGCCGTCGTAGATGGGCGTTATGTCGGTTAGAGTGTCGCCGATGTCGACTACGACGCCGGAGAGCGCACTGGCTGCATAGAGCTGCGCCATGGGACGGTCAAGGATGCTAAAGGCTGCGACGTTGAAACGCTCGAAGAATATTTGGCCTGTGCGTTCGTAGGCTTCGCGTGGGAGACCGGATATGAGGGAGAGGAGGACCGGAGACTCGTTTTGTACACGGCGGAGCTGGAGGCCGGTGAAGAGGACGTATTTCCTGTTGTGGGTCGGCACCCCATCCCAGGTGGCATATGGTTGTGAACAAGAAAATTTTAACCAAAAAATGCAGGGGAAAAGGACGCGTTGCGGGCCAGGGGGATAAAACGTACCAGAGAGCCTCGGCTTGCATAAAGTCATTTATTTGACCGTTGGCGAAGGGCCATGAGACGATGAGTTCTTGCCCTGCTGCGAGCGCGTCGTCCAATTGAGGGCCGACGAGGTAATCGGTCACTTTGAGTGATTGGGGTTGTGGTGCAGCGGACGCGGCGCGACTTGTCGATGTCGATGCCAAAGGCCCAACTTCACCTGGCACTAGCTTATTACCATAACCTCCTTCAAACGCGGCAGCAGCAGCATACTGCTGCTGCGGGCGCAAGCCCACGCGGGCTTGGATTTCCTATTAAGCAGGTAAATTGATGGGGTGGGCAGTCAGTTAAGAGAGAGCGATAGTGGAGTGGGCTGACGATGGTGGGCGTGCGGAGGAGTTCGTGTAGGCCGAGTCCGCCGCGGATTATGGTTCGGCTTGTCTCGATTATGACGACGCTCGAGTCACGGAAGCCGATGTTGCTCATCGTGTTGGGCGTCGTTGACGCGTCTGACGGTTTCGCGAGGGGTTAGGGTTTAGTTTGGACTGGGTGGCGCGTCACGCGAAACACCAACATCAATGTCGTCTTGGCGCTTGGCGCCGAGAGTTTTGGGTACGTCCGGAGTGGGTCAAAAGTCATTCATCTGGAATGGAAGTTGCAACTTTTCATGTTCACCACACACGCCAAGAGATACTATTTTCTTTTGGCATAGCGATTGTTCATTTATACATGCGAAACAGGTTATGCTCCCGACTATGGCCTGATAATCGGCACTTTTGGTTCACTATGCATGTTCTTTTGACGGCGTGGCGCGTCTGACCATTGGCCAATCTTATCAACCAAGCTGCACATGTGAATTATCGAACAAATTTAATTCGCTGTACACACGGTCAAAAAGATGTTTTACGGGCTTGGTACCGGAATGGGAAGAACTGGGCAAGAAGACAGACAAAACAATCGGATTCGTCGTGATGGAGTGATAGGAGTGCCTACCTATGGTGGAAGATTCGCGCGCCAGAGGTAAATTAAATCCGATTACGTTACATAGAGCTCTCGGAAGAGGTATACACACCTTATCATACACACCTTATCACGGGCTTCAACGGTCCAGACCTTTTGCCATCAGCCGTGCAGGGCCGTCACATCAAAGCTTTCAATTAAGAGACACGAGCGTAAAGGCAGGACGATATGTCAGCCATACCTGTCAAATTTACAAGGCACGCCCAGCCTATGGCAAAACTTCGCTGATTATGACAGAGCCTACGTACGGCAATGGTCTACAGCGGATGAGAAGTTGACGAGCGTCAGACACGGGGCGTGCGTCAGGGTGTGTGCGCCGGAAGTTCTGATACGAACCCGCAGTGCCAAAAAAAAAAAAAGGGGGTGCCTGTGACGCAACGGTGCAAGTTGTCATTTGGCGTAGAGGAAGAACTCAATAAAAGAAAGGACAATGTTGCTGACACGCGATAGCGAACCAAGTAGAACGCACGGATAGAATTTTAATAAGGAAAACTCTATGGATATGGTGGCAGTAGCACAAAGCATCTGTACGCGAGATGACAACGGAATAAGCCGGATCGGTAGTGACTGCATGGGATTCCGCATGTTGATTATAGCACGGGACGGTTACAAGAAGAGATAGAGTATAAGCGTGGGTGACAAGGCAGGTCCAGAAGGGCAGAGGGAGGCCAAGCACGAGGGGGTGCAAG
The DNA here is from genome assembly GCA_003316425.1 of Russula lepida. Taxonomy (NCBI): domain Eukaryota; kingdom Fungi; phylum Basidiomycota; class Agaricomycetes; order Russulales; family Russulaceae; genus Russula; species Russula lepida. The sequence goes on from QFEZ01000112.1 coordinate 92,704, forward strand.
GGAACGACGGCTGACGGGATACCTGATAAGGGAAGGAACTGGTTGATAAGCGCGACAAACGTGGGTAACGTGGGTCCGCCAAGGCTGAGCTGAGCCAGTTTACCGGGCGGCCGGGCGTTGCAGTGCCACAACATTCTCTTTTATACCTTCATCTGCTCTCTCCCTCGCCCCCCATGTCCTCCCCCTGCTAACACCCCACACCCCTCTCCGATGTCCTCAATGAGCGTGGCATTCCCTCGCCCCATCCTCAAACATTCCTCTCAATCCCATCCAGACCTGTCAACCGATAGTCCCCTTTCCCTTCGCATATCTCGGCAGTGCCGCAACACCGTCCACTTCCCCCCCTCTCCAACGCTCACTCGCACCTTCTCAGCTCATTCCTCTTCCGCGTATGACAGGTCTCCTATCGTTGTCCTCCCCAACACCTGCGCCCTCCCTGCTCGAGGTTGTCCAGGGCGGACTTATATTCCAGGATGCAGAATGCCTTCCCCCTCCCCTGATTCACATTCCAGAAATGCAATAAATTCTGGGGGGAAACACATGCATCCTCGTCGCGCCCTTGGTTTTGGCCTCGTTCAAGAACCCACCCCTAACGATCTCTCGGTCGCCTCGGATATCCCTCCTCCGCTCGTCCCCGATGTATCCTCCGAATCGGATGAGTCAGACGGATCCACAAGTCTTCCTTCGGGAAATGACGCAATTCCAACCCTCCCCAATCCCCTCACATTCCTGCCCTTTGCATCTCTCCCTAATCTCAATATTGGCGAGGGCGTATTCCAATCCCTGGAGTCTCCGAATGAGGAGGATCACCAATATCATAGGTATGAGGAGGGGAAACGACGTCGTCGTAAACGTGATCGTGGCAAGGGCGGCCGGGAACAATGTCCTCGGCAGCGCGCCTACGGCCACAATATGAGCATCCGCGATCTGGAGGCAAAAGCTACCAATGGTATTACCGGAGGGGAATTAGAAGAGGATGACGAAGCCGAGGATGACGACATAGCCGAATGTCGATACAAGTCTCTGTGTTCGGGGACTAGCTTTGGTGGTTATGGTTTGGCGGATGATGAGACCTGCCTCGGCGGTTTCTAAAGCACGATCATCCGCACCGCTGTATGAGTGCTCTCCTTTTTCTTTATCATTTTATTTTGCATTATCAGTGGGAAATTTCTCGATGGCCATCACCCTTCTGTCCGTGTAATTGCACAGACCGGCGTTTCTATATTAATTCCCCACGTCATACCAATACACTTATTTTTATGAGAAAGGAGGTGCGCAGGAATACTCAATTCGGATTTCGGGTCTTTTTGCTTCCGCTTCCGAATGATTCCTAACCCTAACCCAATTTACTAAACCCTAATTGAGCACCTCATCATCTCCCGCCCGCCATCACCGGGGAGCGCACAGGTATTTCTCCCGCCAAGGTGTCGGGCGTTAGTCACACCCCGGGTAGACAATGACCCGACGCATCCCGAACCCACATTCAGAAAGTCTTCGCTCGGGAGGGATGGTCGACAAGGAAATACCCCTAGTCCACCGGGGCCACGAGCGTGCGCACACGTGCACATCCCCTGCTACGTCTTGCCAAGCTCCCGACTTTCACTGCCATGCCGCGGCGTTCGACTTGATGGACGACGAGTGGGCCATCTGTTGCGGGATTGTTGCAGGGATTGCCATTTGTAACTCTGCACAAACGAGGTACTAGTGGCGTTCCCTATTCGGGATTAGGATACTGTTACCGTACTGTGAGCCTCGCTGCTTGTGTGCGACGGGTTTACTGTAGTATTGCAATGCGCATGGAGGGAGGGAGGGAGGAGAAGGCGGTGTACCTTGGAAGAAACACGTCTCCGAGGTTTAGGGCCATCTATTCCTCTTTTGGGGGGTTTCGCGGTACGTTCGTTCGTTCCAACGTTTTAATTTGGCTTCTGGAAATGTACGGTGCAGTGAACCGGTGATTGCGTTTTATTTTAATTTAAATTGTATGCATTTAGGTTAACCGTGAAGAACTGAACCGTCGGCATGGTGTCGGTTGACAAGATCGGTATGGTAATTGAGAGCCAAAGCTGAGGCTGACATTGCCAAGTGCCGAGTCTTATCGTGGCGACTAGGCATGCATGCTGGGACTTCCTACTGTAGACTAGTCAGCCAATACGATACCATTTCTTACTAGTGAGTGGGGAGCTGCTCACATTCCTCACCGCCACGCTGCAAACCCCGTGTCCACCACGAGACGATCAATTGTTCAATCAATCAACTAAGGAATAATGTATAATAGCACGCCCACGCGCGAGTCAACATTGCATGGGACAGGAGACCGCTAGTTCACCATTCGGACATTCCTAGAACTACAACACAGAATTATCACTTTCTCCCCAACCGAGTCAAGTCATTGGATATTAAGACTTGGTCTGACCTGCTCACATGACGACTCGTGCCATTAATTGGAGGATGGGCGTCCAACTACCCTCCGAGACTTGGACGATGCCAATGAGCATCACCTCCTCGGGGGTGATATTGCCATGTCCCACCATCCACTTGGAGGGTTGGATAGGAGGGTGCTGCTCGCAATCCTAAAGACCGTTTAATTTCCGGGATTCATCGCCACGTCCAGGACGTACGTACCATCAAAAACCGTTGCACGCGGCTTCCCACATGCTTGACAACCCTATCAAAGGGAATAGGGTTCCTATCGGAAGTTTGATCCCTAAGCAGGACCTGTTTTTCAGAAGCAGCATAGCCTGGCCACTGCAACACCACATGGTAAGTGATGGGGGAACGCGTAGCACAGAGAAAAACTGAGCACAAACCGTGATGCGGATCTTGGTCGTTGTCTTATCCTGCAGCGGCGGAGGCAAATGGGCGTCACGCAGCTCCATTTGTCCTGCGGCGGCGTTCATGACAGGTACACCAAGGCCACCATCTCTACCAACAAAGAATACGGGCATGCGGAAACTCGCTTGCTCCACGTAGTGGCACCGATCACCCTGGCCCTGAGGAAACCAAAGATCCTGAGGTACAACGGAACCACTGGACCTGACATCATAATCGAGAACCCATGCGCCTCGTCCATGTATCTGGAAAGGGGCTTGACTAAAATGCGAAGGAGGGTTAAAGACGAAATAGGCGCCACTGCCATTCGGGTCTCGGATTGCTTGGATCGATGCTGTGTCGGGTACTTTGAAGAGGAGTTGGACTAGAAAAAGTTTCGCAATTTGTGGGGTGAATGCGTAGGAGATGTAGCCGTCAGTGAGGAAGGTATGGGTCAACGGCAAAGCGTGAGCGTGATCCATCTGTTAGACCACGCGTTAAAAAAATGACAGATGCGTGTCAATAATGTGCATCACACTTCTACACGCACCGAGGGGAGAAGAGAGAAACTAATAACCACATAAGAGGCGGCGTAGGGCGCAATGGGGACGGTTTAAAAATGATGTGCGCAAAGTGCCCCCCAACTTGGGATTGCATTTGCGAGGGCTGTGCAAGGTATGCAGCTCAGTGTCTGAGCGGCAAATCCGCCTGAAAGCTACCTTCGATGACCACAGACACGTTGCGGGATCTGAGCAAGTGGGTAAAGACGGAATGATCGACACCGCACCTCTCTTGCATTACTAGAAACCATAAATCAAAGTCTGACAAGGGTACACGGTGTTCCTAGTTCTTACTGTGTGTATACAGGTGACTCGGAATTGGGTAGACACGTGGCCGTCGTTTAGGGTCATTGCCACGTGCAGATTGTCTGTGTTGTAGCCAATTTACCCTCAGGTTTTTCATCATGTATACGATAATCTAGCCTGGCCATCAGTCTTGCCTCCGAGTCTGTCAGATGAGGTGTAGAAATTTCTTCAGTTCTATTTCAAGCACGCCCAGTGGTGTTCCCAAGAGAAGAGAGAAAACGCGTCAGATGCTTCGAGAACAGTCCTCCGACTTAAAGTTTGGCTGCAACCGAAGGTTGCTCAGAACGCCAATATTAAGTTAAAAACGAAAGTTTCGCAGGGGTAACAAGAATAGACACGGTCCAGCGAGGCTTCCGCTATGGGGTTCGGGGTTTTACGGTGACGTCTTTGGTGGAGAAGCGTGCTTCGTTACCCTTAACCGGCTTAACCCTTTGTCATGGTGCAAATGGAGAAACCCCCAAGAGGGTATCCGCCAAGAGGTCGTGGACGCACCTAGTCCGTCCTGGTGTGCTTACCTGCTTACCAGTGATGCACGCCCAAGACCCAGAACTGGGCTGAGAGCCGGCGGCCACCGTCATAACCAAGTTCGCAAGATCTATAATTTTTACAAAATCCCCCAAACTGAAAGGCCAACTGCGCGAGCACTACGGTCCACCATCTTGACCCATACTGGTCGGTGGACACAAAATGGGATAGATATGGGATAGTGTGTTGAGTATAAAAGTAATTTTGTGGATAATACAGGGTATGGGTTATACGATAGCTATAGGTTAAGACAGTCTCCACCGCTCCACCGTCTCAAACAGGGAGACTGCAAGTCTTTCAAATGTAGTGATGCTTCAACAAACTTAGGCTAACCACACTTCAACAGAAGAGCGTTGCGCTCTTCCAAGTATTTTTGTGCCTTGCCAAGCATCCAGATAGTAAAAGAGAACTTGAAGTTCGGATATGAAATCGCACAAGTCCTGTTGAAGATACCTTCAATTGCCTCTTGCGCCCATGAGCCATCCTGAAAAGACGTTAAAAGGGTGACAACGAAAATGTAACTAAGTCACGAACCGGCAGTTGGCGCGACATGACCAACGCCACCGCTTTTTTGACCGGCTCCGTGTACGGGTACTTCGCGTACATGAGTGCCATCGCCGCCCAGGACGTTTGGACGACCTGGGTGTTATCGTGCTCGACCCATACGCAGGCTTCGCATGTCTGCCACCCGAAATCTCAGCTTCATCCGAACGAGCCCAGTTTAAATAGCATACCTTATAGCTCTCACCCCAGCCACCGTCTGCCCTTTGCTTGCTCACGAGGAAGTCACATGCCCGGCGAGTCGACTCGCTTGTCTCGTATGTTTCACCGACAAGGGAGAGACTCTCTAGGGCAAACATCGTCGCATAAGTAAAGCAAATACCCCAAGAGCCTACCCAACCGCCTTCGGGCTGCTGAAGAGAATACAAAAATCTTATAGCGCGCTGTATTGTTTTACTGTTGACAAAGGATGTTTAGTCCCCTCGTGAACACCATCAGCTATAATGACTCACGCAATATCTTTCACTCTGTAATCGGGGTAGTGTTTTCGGAAAATAGCAAGCGAGGTAATCACGGAAGTTGTGCACTCCGGATATTCGTATTCAATCATGATTCTCCCTACTCGTATCAGCAACGGAGCTGCATAGCGGTGAGCAGTAATAAATTCACCGAAGACTTCGGCGGGGTTTAACGATTCGAGCCAACCAGGGCCCCGCACCAGCTCGTAGCTTGCAAATCCTCCATCGCGATTTTGCATCGTCAGCAGTGTGTCAACCGCATCAAACAAGCGGTCGTCGGAAACGAGTGTGGGTGTGAACCTGTCCTTTACCCGTCACATGAAGATAGTCAATCAGGGCAAAAGACGTACTCTAGTTGGGTTTGCAAGTATAAAACCGACTTCAGCCCTTCTCCAGTACAATCGCTAACCGTGTATCCCTGCTCCTTAGTGCTGAATGGCCATGCACCCTTCGTTCGGTGCCTATTTGACACCTTAAAGTGTTTCGGGTTCTGACGAATCTGACAACGGTCGAGCCACTGCAGAGCGTTAATTAGACTTGGCTTGTTATCCTCATCATTGGCCAGTCCTGTTTCGACCAGAGCTTGAGTGATGAAGGCTATGTCCCACAGCTGGCTGCCATTCGTGCCACACATCATCATGCCTTCCCCGGCAAGCCACATGAAGTCCCGTCGTTTCTCCTCGTGTCGTCTGTAGGCATCACTCTCGAAGCCCTCAGCATGGAAGCGTGCGACCAAATTCATCATCTTGGATACAGGACCAAGCGTTTGGTATCCAGTATTCTCATCCTCATAGACGATGAGCTTATACGCATATTCCACGCCGGCATTGCGGAGAGGCGGAATAGAGCACTGTTCGTATGCACCAAGGATCACGGCGATGAGATCGAACAGATTTCTGTGCGGTGAATGGAGGTCCGCTTTTGAGACATTATTTCGCTGGGCTGGCCAATCGATCGTATCATAAGGTTGGGTATACAGTTCCTTTTGCGCATGAGATCCTAGTTAAACAATGTTGGGACACATATTGATATACACTAACCTCACGGAGCGCAAGAATCAACGGATCTTTCGCAGCCTTGAACCTCACACCGTATAGGTAGCCCATAGGTACGTATACCGTGCGAGTATGTATCCACCATCGTGACGGGTGGAAAGGGAGCCAATCAGGTAGTAGCCTGCCAAAAATGTGTCCAATTCAATATGTTGATTTGCATATTCCACGTACCATAGCTCGGGAGGAATTGGGTTGTTGCCTTCCCAACCATAGACATTCAAGACAGAAAGCCAGAATTTGCCCCAAGAGGCTGAGGCGGCAGCTCCACCTAAAAACTGTAAGCGGACAACATCGTCTGTTTCTGAGTTATTATGCCCACCTAATTTATGAAGAGTAGCGCGGGCACGAACGATCACCGGGTGTTCAGCTGGGACTCCCAAAAGGCGAAGAGCGGCGTAATTGAGCGCAGTACCCATTGCTGTCGAGTGTCCCTCGATGTGTCTAGGCGCGTCAGTGCGTGATTTGAATCGACAGGAGGGAAAAAACGTACAATCCCCAGCCACCGTCATCGGGATGCGCGTGGTTGAAAACATAACGTATCATTTCGAGCCTCTCTTCGTCGAGAAAAGACATGCCGGTGACATATGAACCTATTACTAGCCCAGGTAGGAGAAACATAGGTCCACCATACTCGCCAGCCCAATGGCCTCCATTCGATTGGAGCTTTCGGTAGAATGAGTATCCGTTCCTAGCTGCATCTAGTGGACTTTCTGCACTGGGGAGCGATGGGAAATTCTACACAAGGAAAGTTTGAGGGGCGCCCAAGAGGACGAATGAAAACTGACAAGAGGGAGGCTCAGCCAGTATTTGTCTGCATTGGAGGGAGGACAGGCTTCAATTTCTTCGGCTGTGTTTAAAAAGTCCCAAACATGCCTCCCGTCGTCTGTGTCACGCAACCTCCACCGCGAGTAATCGGTGAACGGTTGTTTCGGCGAGGCTGGGATGTCGAGAGGGGCCCACATCGCTCACAGATGAAAATGAAACGATGTTTGAATTTCGAATTCACCAAAGAACCATTTTATGGGCAAGGGTTGCCGGCGCCAATTAAAATGGCCTGATCATTATTTACCTTCTATTTTCTATTTTGAGACCGAGACGACGTCGCCATGCGGATATGTATACTTGGCCACTCTCACAGCACTGCCCGACCCATACATTCTTGCCTGACAGGCACAGCAGGCCTACTTTACGAACATGAACTATTCTAGTCCTAGTCCTCTCTCTCACAGTTGTGTGACTGGGCCCACTTATTGCAACTGAGACCGCTTGTCAGTGCCCCACGCCACTAATGTGAGGGTTACTTTGCTGCCTTGCAATTGATTCTTCTTCATCTTCCCCTGCACGCATTCCGGCTTTCGGTGACATTATGGACATTGCAATATCATCATGATGACCTTGCAGTACTTGGTAATATTAGCACATGAGGGCCTGACTGTACTGTCAGTCACTTCTTAGGACGTTGCACTGGATCTAGAAAGGGTTCGATGCAGGCCATCCTCAGTCACTTTTGTACCGGGTGGACCATTCAGCCAGCCATTGACAAAGTTATCTGGTCAGCTGATACCCTCTCCTCCCCTCTGAAACTCCTTTGGCATCTCCAGCAGATGGATCAAACTGTATCAACATTGCAAAGGTGGTATGTCTGCTGCCAGTTGTAGTGAAAGTCAAGGGTTTTCCCATGGAAACCCATGCATTTCAAACAAGCCCAAGAACATCAAAATCGGTGCAGAAATGACTGAGATATGGCTCAAACAATTGTTTTGACCATATCTCAGTCATTTCTGCACCGATTTTGATGTTCTTGGGCTTGTTTGAAATGCATGGGTTTCCACAGGAAAACCCTTGACTTTCACTAGCCAGTTGTAGTGTTGCCTCAACCAGCTTGAGGGGTTTTTGAAAAAAAACTGTCATAATAAATTCAATAAATTATGTAAAATCATGAAAATAATCATGTAGATAGATCACCCCAAAAGCTGAGGGGTTACTTGAGATGAGTTGTTGATCCAATCAACCATTCAAGCATAATTTAATCAACTTGGAAAATCAACCAGCTTTGAGCTAATTTGCAAGTTGATTGAATTACACTTGAACAGTTGATTGGATTGACAACTTGTCTTAAGTAACCCCTTGGCTTTTGGGGTGATCTATCTACATGATTATTTTCATGATTTTACATAATGTATTGAATTTATTATGACAGTTTTTTTGAAAACCCCTCAAGCTGGTTGAGGCAACACTAACCACACTCATGCTTCATTCCCCTGATTAACAGTAGCCTGCTCTCCCCCCTTACCCCATACAGCTCCCTCTCCCCCACCCCCTCCCTTTCCACCTCACCCACTCATCCCACCTTTCCACAACCCCAACCCCTGATCCACTCCACCCTTCCCTGCACCCACTTACTTACCCCACAACACATGCACCACACAAACAGGCAACCATCAAGGGTGCAAGCAAGTGTGCACACCAGTCTCACTAACCCTCCCCTCAGCTGGCTCCCACACCACATCCCACACCCACACATCCCCTGGCATGGCTTTGCCCTGATACCCAATACCCATGGTTCAGGCCATGGGAGTAGTCATACATGCAGGCAAATCTGATAGACAAATAGAGTAAATTGTAAAGCAAGTGCCACATGGGGTTCTGTACCCTGAGATGAATAAAATATATCCCAAGTGCCAGTGGATGCTTTTGACTCCGACATTATATGGCACCTACGTGCATTCCGGCTGAATGATTAATATTGGGTTTGTTCTGATCGGATCTTTTTATATTAGCCGGAGAAGTGTCGGGATCGGGATCTTGCAATATACTGACGCCGCCTCGAAGCAATCACTCTCTAGAAGTCTATAAACAACAATAGCGATGCTTATTGTATTGCACTTCGGGCATTGGTCGCAAGCTTAGCACTACAAACTGTGGCGCCTTCAATTACATGTGATTGCTCGTATGGTTACGGAAGTGGTGAAACGCTTTATTCGACTGGCCGCGCCCAAACGTAACGCGGCAAATGTACAGAAAATGTACTCAAGTACTGGCACGGGTCTTACCAGGTATAATCAGAACAAGTGCCATGACACAAGTGGCGAGCCGAGCAAGTGTTAGTGGGCACCAGCAAGTGGTCAATTTGGCACAGATACAGGCGCATTGGCACCTTGATTGGCTTGAAAATGGATGTCGTGAGAAATTGGCACTAGTCAAATCATCCCGCCATCTGTGGGGGATCTACTCTTTCGGCCATGTTACACCTTGCCTGGCCACGATGGCACGTATCCTCCTGCTGCGCGGGCGTGGTTCTCTCGGCCCTATGGCTTCTCTGGCACTTTGCCCAAGTGTCTATGGCACTTCACCAACGGAATACCTAGATTTTCCAAGCATATAAATTCGTATGAATCCGCCCCATTTCTCACTCCCAGCCCCAGTTATAATGTCCTGTGCCCCTCTCTCTTACGTATTCGAGTTAAATGGCCTTGACACCAGCTCGCACCAGGCCCAGGTATGATAGTTCATGTTTACAAGACGGCGACTGCCCGTCTCTGACTTGTTGGCAGACTCCTTCTACCTCAGAGTCGGACGACTCACTCCCTTGCCGCGTGTGCGGGGAGTCTCTTGGGCGTGGTCAAGACATAAAACGGCACATTAAATCGAAACATCTACCCAACTCTGTGTGTTGCCCTCGTCAAGCTTGCGGTTGGCGAGGAAGCCGTAAAGAAGCACTCGATAAACACATGAAGGACAATAATTGCGGCCCAAAACCCACATGGGAGGAGCAGTACATGATATATGACACGGAGTTGGTTCTCAGATCGCTACTCATCGATCTTGTCCCCTTCGAGATCGCGGAGACGTACGCGCTTGGCTTCATCGAAGAAAAAGCGATAGAGCTAGAGAAGGTAGACACAGAGAAGGTAGACGCATGGGGACCGCTGACCGAGTGGCGGAAGCCTGTGCCCCCGGTTTTGGTGGTAGAAATGCGATTATGACTCTACTACAGTACATCTACTGTATTTATAATTGTAGACGCGCATTTTTACTACTGTACCCCTGTACTTCAGATAAGGCCGTTCAAATCACGGGTCATCTTCCTGATAAGTTACATGTCCCACATATTCGAGTTCAATGGCCTTGGCACCAGCTCGCACCAGGTATGATTGTTCACGTTTACTAGGCGGCGACTGCTCGTGTCTGACTCGTTGGCAGACTCTTTCCAACTCAGAGTTGGACGACTCATTCTTTTGCCTTATATGCGGGGAGTATCTTGGGCGTAGTCAAGACGTAAAACGGCACATTATATCGAAATATCTACCCGACTCTGTGTGTTGCCCTCGTCCAGCTTGCGATTGGCGAGGCAGCCGTAAAGACGCACTCCATAAGCACATGAAGGACAATAATTGCGGCCCAAAACCTACATTGGAGGAGCAGTACATAATATATGACACAGAGTTGATTCTCAGATTGTTACTTATCGACCTCATCCCCTTCGAGATCGTGGAGACGCTCGTGTTTGGCATCATCGAAGAGAAAGCGACGGAGCTAGGGAAGGAAGACCCATGGGGACCGCTGACCGAGTGGCGGAAGCGGTCATGACTTAGCTACAGTACTAGTGTTGGCGCGCATTTTTACCCCTGTACTTTATTTCAGAAGGCCTTTCATTTCAGTCCCTCTCCTAGTGTGGTATTTCCCGGGTTTCTCTTCGATGGACATCGAACAGTCGGTCTTCGCCCAAGCTCGTAATCACTGACATATTGATTAGTATATGATTAGATTCAGAAAAGCGGGCTACGACGCGATTGATCGCATATGCGCCTATTATTATTCAATCCGTGAAAAACCAGTGGTCGCTCAAGTCAAACCGGGATATCTCCGCGACTTGATGCCAGGTACTACCTTCATTGCCTGAAGAGCACAACCTAAGATCCAAATCATTCTTGCTGCGCTTCAGAGTCGGCACCGCAAAAGGGACATGATTGGGGATCTATCGTAGAAGATTATCAGAATCTCATCATCCCCGGTACGGTTTTGAGTTTTTATAATGTAGCGCTTCCTTTATCAGTCCAACTGGAGGTCCTAGGTTTGACACACTGGCAGCACCCATCCTTTTTTGCATACTTTCCGACCGCGAGTACCTTTGAAGGTATGCTCGGAGATTTACTATCTTCGAGCACTGCAAGCCCTGGCTTCAATGTACGTTTGGAAGTTGGTTTTAAATTGCGAGACACAGGTTGATTTCGCTGACATGATATAGTGGTTTGCAAGTCCCGCCTGCACCGAGCTAGAGGCCATAGTCATGGACTGGGCAGCCAAGATGTTTGGACTAGACGGCATCTTTTGGAACGCGAACGAAGTAGGTGGCGGTGTCATTCAGGTCAGATCATCATTCTCTTCCGACGCCGCGGCCCCATGAGCTCAATCTATTTCCTTGATCGCCTAGACTACCGCGTCTGATTCAGCTCTTACTGCTATCGTTGCTGCTCGATCCAGATACCTCAACGAACACCCGGGTACATCGCTGGAGTCGCTAGTCATTTATGTGACGACTCAAACTCACTCCTTCGGGAAGAAGGCAGCGTTGATACTCGGCTTGCGCGTGCGCGCGCTTGACGTGGACGCAACACTAGTAGCCGACAATACAGGACTGACTGGAGAAGGTCTCAGAACTGCGGTGGAAGAAGACCGTGCTCAAGGGTTACATCCGTTCGTATTGAGTGAGTGCAACCTCGCACGTATTTTTCAGTACCTTGACGAGTCGTGACATGGATGGCTCGGACAGTTGCTACGGTTGGAACAACATCGTCGGGTGCCATCGATCGAGTGGGTGATGTAGGGGCTACCAGTATGTATTAACCTCCGCGGACTTCGGCACGATCTTTTCAAACAAAGTAGTCAAAGAAAGCTACCACTCCATATGGCTGCACATCGATGCAGCCTGGGCAGGAGTTACGCTTGCCTGCCCTGAGCACCGCCAGTGGGCTCAATTGCCCGGCATTAACAAGTATGCCGACAGCCTTTGCATCAACTTTCATAAGGTAATCGATGCAAGCGAAGCACAACTCAACTAATCCGTCCGGCAGTGGGGCTTGACGAATTTCGACGCATCCGGTCTTTGGGTCCGTGACCGTAGGCAGCCCGTCAATACACTAGACGTTACTCCGGAATTTTTGAGGACCAAAGAAGGGGACGCAGGTACGCGTAACCATAAATGATCGACTCTGACCTTTAACCCGACATGACCCAGGTACCGTGATCGATTACAGAAACTGGCATTTGTCTCTCGGGAGGCGCTTCCGATCTCTCAAACTCTGGTTCGTGCTGCGTAGTTTCGGAGTTGAGGGTTTTCAGGCAAACATACGCAAGGTCTGTCGTCCTAGCCGCGCAGAGTTTGCACGTTAAAATCATCGATGCAGTGCATTTCTCTGAACAATTCGTTCGCGGAACGCATTCGCGCTTCACCAGTCTTCGAACTCGTGACCCCTCCCTCTTTTGCGCTCTCCGTGTTCAGGCTTTTGCCAGGATCGGAGGGTAGCTCGAAAGAACTCGAAGTTGTAAACACTCTCAACCGAGCGTTTTACAGCGATCTTCAGGCCCGTCCCGACCTCGCATTGACACAAACATCACTTGGTGGAGTGTTCTGTGTCCGGTTGGCTGTTGGCGCCGCCAGGACAGAAGAGAGTGACATGGATAGGGCTTGGGAAACTATCAAAGAGGTTGGGGAAAACGTCTTGGCGAAGATGGGCTATTATCACAATTCATGAGTAGCACACATTTTGAAATACAAGTACATTTAACAAACACTCGGTATGTGATGTCATATCTTCAAGCTTAACAAATGGTAAGAAAATGGGGGAAGTGCTGAGGGACATTCTTTTAATAGCGTTTGGTGAGCAAACTATTCCACGAGCAGACTTTTCCGATGTGATTATGTCGCGCGCAAGAATGCCCCAGACCGACAACAAGCCGAAACAAGGGAACATTGACAGCTGGATAACGGAACGTCCAGATGATCTGCATTGTATCCACTGGCAAGACTCGGCAATTATTGCGAGATGGATATTGTCAGTGAGAATAAGTTGAGACACTGACACGTCGCCCAGCACATATTCCCCCTCACTTTTCACAGGAAATTTCCGTGGCCTACAATTCAACGTGGTCCAATCAGCGCCCGGTGATTAGTTGCCCTTCTCTGGTGTCGGCGAATCAGGATGTACGTCCGCCTATAGTCATACTATGCGCGGCGCCATCCCATCTGGGTAGGACCCTGGTCCGAGGGTTCATTATATGGCCAAGTAGTCGATGAACAACCGCGCTACGGATGTTACCACGCGGAGATCCGACTCGCGTATTTGTAGACACTTTTCATTGTTGTCAACCGGATGAATACAGTATAGCATGTGCACTCACACGACTACTACTATATTGCGGGTACGCCTGCAATATCGCACCGGCGGTGTTGTGTTTCTGGAGCAACTGCGGAGGATCCACGCGGCGACACATTTTGCCAGATTGCCATAACGTGGGATCCACCGTAAGCGCGTCAACCCGCACGAGTCCTACACGTGGGATGTCTTAGCAGTTCGCAGACGCGAACCACAAGAACCCAAAAAGTTTATATAAATCAGTACCAGGTCGACGATTGATTAAACGCAGAAACTTCGCGCCGTCATCGTCGAATTACAACCACCGTGACTTTCGCACCTACATGGGCTCCTCGGTGCCTCGGGCATTTTTTCACGAGGCACAGTTGCAGGTATTCCGGGGCTTGTGGCCTTGCGTGAAGGGTACAACGATAAAGTTTCGACGTTGAAGTAACAGAAAGATTATAGGGTTTTCAGTCGCATTTCTAAGACGGCCAACGTGCTAAAATTGTCCCGACCCGGCGAAGTCCGACTCGGACTGGGACAGCATCTGAGTCGCACTATTTGCATGTCTCACAGACGAGTGGCAGTGTGATATATTACCCAACCGAAAGGAAAACTGGCGAGCAAACAAGGGCAAACAATTGCAAGGAATTCGGAATTCTGTCGTGATATATCAGCACGACCCACCTCTGGAAATGCCTTCTCAGCTCCTTCTGACCATCTCTCCACGGCGTGCTCGCCACCTAGAAGGTATTGCTGTTCCCCTTTCGTCGCTCGTGCAACAACTCATCGCTTGCCAGTTCCTAAAAAACGTAGCGATCATGCATCCGCTAACACCATCAGTCGCTGCCGTCGCTCGGGTAGTGCATCTCTCCTCTGATGTCATTATAGACTACCCATCCCCGCTTTCCCTATACTGGAAATCTCTGCCCCAGAATGCCCTCCAGACAACGACCGTCACCATCCTTCCATATGGTTCGGACCCTACTCCGGAGCTGCTACGTCAAAGCACCCCAGGTTTATTGTCGTTCACCGCTCCCAACTCCTCGGCTCTCATCCGTCTACTACCCCACCTTCCTGAACTATCCGCCAGACCTGTTGTTATCCACGTCGTGGCACAGGGTGACCTCGCCGATGCTCTAGTTCTCCGAGCAGCTGTGCCCTATTTTATTCATTCTTCTAATACTCAGCAAGCCCACGACAATGCGTTGTTGGCATCACGGCTGGCGCGCACCGAACGCAAGGCAGTTGTCCACGTTTTTCACGTAGGCAACAAGAATGACAAGGTGGAACAAGTCGCTGAGGATAACGTGAAACAATTTCTTTACGCCGAGAAGCGCACACGCACGCATTCGAGAGCTACCGGGTGGGCTCAGAGCCCTGTTCCCAGTCGTCCACAGAGTCCAATCGCTCGATCGTATAGTCCTTCTCCTACCCGACCATACAGCCCTTCACCGAAATATGCAAGTGGTCACACCAATGGGCTTATTAATGGTCATGCCCGAAAAGGCACCGACTTGAATGGACGTTACTCTCCCCGGCCAGTGACGCCTGCCACCCCGACATTCACTATTCCTGTGGACCCTATTACGGCGGAACTTCTCGAAGGCTATGAAGCTGCGGCATTAGCCACCCTCGCCCTTGTCCGCCGGTCACAGCGTGCACTCGCTCAGAGAGGTTACAGTGAACCTCATACCCTCATCTTTGGCTTCGGTCAGACCAACCTAGAGTTCAATATCGATGGAATCGCTTACATAGACGTATCTCTCCTGTCACCACTGCCCTCCTCCCGCATTCTCGCTGCCATACGTCCGTCCGTCCGGCAAGTCGTCGTACTTGAGCAAGTTCAGAAGTGGACAACAAAGTGGACCCCACTCTTCCTCGACATCGTCAATGTCCTGCAGCATCGCGATCCAGAAGATCGCCCCGCTGTTCGCAACGCTTACCTAGGCGACACAAGTAGTTTGCAGTCGGAGGACGTGGCAACGTTCCTTCAAACCGTGACAGCCTCCAAGCCGTCAGCTCGCGTGCGACTGGGGTCGTCAATCTCAACTTCGTCCAATGGCCATGAAGTTCCCCATATACCAAGACATGAGAGCTCCTATACCAGCATCCTAGATCATTTATTCGGCGAGCGCTTAGAGATATCAAACTCGCCGTCTCTTGTGCGATCTCAAGGCGAGTTTGCGACTAGTCCGGAATTTGCGCTGGGGCGTATTCGCGGGTCATTGGAGGAGCGTGCAGAACTCACAAAAGCTATTCATGAATTGTTGCAGGGTGCAAAACTTTCCTCGGAAATCCATTCGTTGCTAAGTCGTTGGATCCTCATCAAGGACGATGCCGCGAAAAGTCAGCAGATTGGAGACGAGATCGTCGCTGCTCTACAATCTGGGGTCGACCACCCAGCCACATCCCGGATATTGCAACTTCGTGAACATTTCAAGGTCACGTCACGATGGATAATTGGTTCAGATGCCTGGTCCCACGATCTTGGGGCATCAGGTCTTCACCATGCCATCGCATCTGGTCTTAACGTGAACGTCCTCATTCTCGACACCTTGCCGTACACAGCCCGCAATACATCAGTTCCCAATCGCCGCAAGCACGATATCGGACTATATGCTATGAACTACGGAGGTGTCTATGTGGCCAGCATCGCTATTTACTCGTCGTATGCACAAGTTTTGCAGGCCCTCGGAGAAGCAGACAGGTTCAATGGCCCTAGTGTCGTTCTTGCGTATCTTCCTTACACCACGGAGGAGTCAACAGCCCTTGACATGCTCAAGGAGACCAAATTAGCCGTTGATTCTGGGTACTGGCCACTGTACCGGTGGGATCCCAGCAAGGAAGCCGCTGGCAAAGAACCGTTTTCTCTCGATTCGGATGCCGTGAAAAATGACTTACAAGCATTCTTGGACCGCCAAAATCACCTATCGCAGTTAGTCCGTGCCAAGCCATTACTTCCAGCGGGGCTTGTGACTAGCCTGGGTGAGGCCGTGAAGGTAGAGAGGAAGAAACGCGCCCAACAGGCGTACGCAGAGTTGTTATCGGGCATTGATGCGCCGCCGTTGTTGATATTATACGCGTCAGACGGTGGTGCGGCCGAGAAGAAGGCGAAACGGTTGGCTGGTAGAGCCCAGGCGCGAAGACTGTCGACCACGATTGCAACGATGGACACGATGGACATTGATGCATTGTCGCATGAAGAACACGTCGTTTTCGTCACCTCGACAGCGGGCCAGGGAGAACCGCCACAGAATGGCCGAGCATTCTTCAAACTTCTCAACGCCGCTGTTGCGACCGGTGCAAAACCTCTGACGAACGTGAAGTATTCCGTGTTTGGCATGGGAGATAGCCATTACTGGCCAAGAGCCGAGGACGCACATTTTTACAACAGGCCGAGCAAGGAACTGGACATGAGGCTTGCCGCGCTGGGAGGCGAGCGCTTTGCGGACTTGGGACTCGGCGACGATCAAGATGCGGATGGTGCCGAAACAGGTTACAAGGTCTGGGAACCGCGGGTCTGGAAAGCGTTGGGCGTTGACTCGATCGAGATACATGAGGCCGAGCCCGAACCTATCACGAACGAGCACATCAAGGCGGCTTCGTCATACCTCCGGGGGACGATTGTGGAGGGTCTCGCGGATACGAGCACGGGTGCGCTAGCAGCAAGCGACACACAATTGACCAAGTTCCATGGGATCTACCAACAGGATGACCGTGACATCCGTGACGAACGGGAGGCTCAAGGTGTCGAGCCTGCCTATGCGTTTATGATCCGTGTGCGGCTCCCTGGTGGAGTGTGTACTCCCGCACAATGGCTGGCGATAGATGAGATTGCGGACGAACATGGCAGTGGGCACTTTAAAATCACAACTAGACAAACCTTCCAGTTTCACGGCATTATCAAAAAGCACTTGAAGCCATCGATGCAGGCTATCAATCGCACTCTTCTTGATACGTTGGCAGCATGCGGCGACGTTAATAGGTACGTTTTATCCCCTATGCTGGCGCCAGTTGTGCAGGAATAACGTGTCTGCCTGAAGGAATGTCCTCTGTTCGGCGATCCCGTCGTTATCCGAACTGCATGACCAAGTGTACGCATTTGCAAAGGGTGTCAGCGAACATCTTTTGCCAAGGACGACTGCTTACCACGAAATCTGGTTGGACAAGAAGCTGGTGGCTGGGGAGGCACTCAAGGACTTCGAGCCTCTCTATGGCGAATATTATTTGCCTCGAAAAGTTTGTCTCAGGATGATGCTCTCTGGCAAATACCTTATCACCGTTTCTTAGTTCAAAGTTGCTGTCGCAGTCCCGCCAACTAACGATGTCGACGTCTTTACCAATGACGTCGGCTTCATCGCTATTGTTGACGAGCGTGGTAAATTGGCTGGCTTCAACGTCACCGCAGGTGGTGGGATGGGTGTCACGCATGGCAACAAGAAGACATACCCCCGCACAGGGAGCATCCTAGGCTTCGTGACAGCGGAACAGGGTATAGTGGTCGCCGAGAAAATCATGCTCGTGCAGCGGGACAACGGCAACCGGATTGAGTAAGTTTTCTTGATCATATGTTCTGCGTGCCACTGAAAACTCCACGCAGCCGAAAGAATGCTCGGTTAAAGTACACGATCGATCGCATGGGTCTCGACACCTTCAGAACAGAAGTAGAGAAGCTTCTTGGCTTCCGTTTCCAACCTGCCCGCTCGTATATTTTTGACCGTAATGTTGACGATTTCGGCTGGCAAACTGGCCAAAACGGCAAGCATCATTTCACTTGCTTTATCGAAAATGGTCGCGTACAGGATGAACCCGACCGTAACTTCAAGACCGCTTTACGAGAGATCGCAAAGATACATAAGGGAGAGTTCCGCTTGACTGCGAACCAACATCTCATTATCTCGAATGTCGCCTCGGCGGATCTGCCCGAGTTCAAGAGGCTGCTCGCCCATTACAAGCTAGACAATCTCAATTTCACTGGTTTGCGTTTGTCCTCATCGGCTTGTGTCGCGTTCCCAACATGCGGTTAGTATATGTCTACTGTGTCATTCGTGCGTGCTCTAACATCATCCAGGTCTTGCGATGGCTGAGTCTGAAAGGGTTTGTGCATCTCAAATTCTTGACTAATGGTCGCTAACGCCTCTTTCAGTATCTTCCTCTGCTCGTTGATAAGGTAGAGAAGATCTGCGAGGAGAACGGTTTACGGAATGACTCAATTGTCATGCGCATGACCGGGTGCCCCAACGGCTGTGCTCGGCCATATGTTGCTGGTCAGCCTCACACATTGTGTAGTTCTCGTCAATGACTAACAAACTGCCAGAGGTCGCATTCGTTGGGAAAGCGCCAGGCACCTACCTGATGCTGCTCGGAGGTGGTTACTATGGCCAACGACTAAACAAAATCTATCGAGGTCAAGCGAACATCCCTTATGTACTCATTCCCCTCGCTGATGTCGTTCACCTTTGTGTGTTTAGAGAGCGTGACGGAGCCAGAGATCCTAGCCATTCTCAGGCCTATGATCAAAAGGTATGCCCTCGAAAGACTCAACGGAGAACACTTTGGCGATTTCGTGATCCGTGTTGGGTATATATCACCCACCACGGAGGGAAAGGCGTGGTACGAAGGTATGGGTGGTGAGGGACCATATCGTGAGATTGTCGCATGATCTATATGTTTATCTTTATGATATGGTGGGCGTTCTATCTCCAGTGAAATCTGTTGCACTTTGTGGTAGCACTCCTGTTGTGTCGTATGTGGATTTTTGGACAGGAAGGGTTGCAATGCTCGGCCTCCACTGCTTAGTCCGTGAACGAAAAACATGACATTAACCCCTTCTGAAGTTGAGATTAGTGGAAGGCTGTGGCTGCCCGCCGCAAGCCCGCTGTTCCTCAGGCTTGTGGGGAGCTACCCCATCGAGGGCCGCTCCCTGGATTACAGCGTGTTCCGAAAATCTTGTCGTGCGCCATTTTGTAAAAAAAATTGAGTGGTATCCGGCAAACTCCGTTTAGGTGCAGCATTCGCACTGGTTATGTATTCTGAGTGTGCTGCACACATCCGCGGCCTTAGAAACTTTGGAGAAATATGTAGCAGCCCAGTGAGGCCCCACTTGCAGAGTAATGGAGTGTGCGCAAGCGTGTATGCGGCCACCAGCGCTTCAACCTCTCAGGCTCAGTGTAGCCCTTCATTTACATTCCTGACACTGCCGCATGTGTCCGCGGCCTTAACAACTTTGTGGACGCGTGTAGAATACTTAAGTGGGCATCACTACAAGATATAGAGCTCTGCAGAGGCCCGTGCAACCATTAGCGACGCTCCTGCCCCTAAGGGGTCACTAACAGAGACTAGCAGGTGGTGTGAGTCGCGCACACTAGCGCACGCTCTGCTGCTCTGAAACTGAGGCCGTACTGGTAAAACGCATGCTTTACTTGTACCGCTAAGGCTGCGCGTAGGTGCGGCAATGTCGGAAACAGAAGGGAAGACTGCACTGAGCCTAAGGGGTCACTAACAGAGGCAGCAGTTGTTGAAGGTCGCACACGCTAATAAACGCTCTTTTGCTCTGCATGTAAGGTCGTACTAAACTACTACATGCGTCCTTGAAGTTGCTAAGGCCGCGGACACATGCGGCAGTGTCAGGAATGTAAATGAAGGGCTACACTGAGCCTGAGAGGTTGAAGCGCTGGTGGCCGCATACACGCTTGCGCACACTCCATTACTCTGCAAGTGGGGCCTCACTGGGCCGCTACATATTTCTCCAAAGTTTCTAAGGCCGCGGATGTGTGCAGCACACTCAGAATACATAACCAGTGCGAATGCTGCACCTAAACGGAGTTTGCCGGATACCACTCAATTTTTTTTTACAAAATGGCGCACGACAAGGTTTTCGGAATACGCTGTAAAACTTTCGATGCGTAATTCTTTTACTACTGTACTCCTACAGTGATCTCTCATCTCAGCCTCCCCATGTGGGTGCCTTCGTGAAACCGCACGTGGGCAACGGAAAATGACCGGCACGAAGCGGTTCACCGTTTGGACGTGGCCGCGGAAATGACCTCCCTCAACACATTCACGATCCGGTCGACATCTCCGCGTTCTGGATTGATTGCCGTGATTCCCATATGACTGTATGGATGAGTGGGTTCGTTCGATGAGTAAAGGATGGGTCACCACAGGCTAAGAAGAAAATAGCGCACCCTATGCGGAAATAGGTATCTACAGGTAGGAGAGAAGATAGTAAATATGACGTTTAGAGGATGATGAGGAGATTTGGGATCCGCATACCCTTCCTAGTGCCTAGACCACCTGCCACAACGACGCCCTTTTGTAGGAAGGCGGGTAGAAGCTCGCTTGACTTTACGCCTTCTGGGCACCAGAGCTACAGATGAGAAACGCAACGTGAGGCTCATCCATGAGTTTCTGAGAGATATAAGCCGGTAATTTGTTGTGGTGGCTCACCGCCGTCATCCCGTTTGCGGATATTTCTGGGCGTAAGGGGAGTTGAGAGAGCCCGAGCTCTGTAGCGGCGGCCTTGATGCGAGTGCTAGTCTCGCGATGCTGTCTGAGGCGCTTGTCTAGAGAGGGGCTGGCTTTGGTTATCTGGGATAAGGACTCGTGGTACGCGTGGATGAGGTTGACCGGTGGAGTCGCAAAGTATGCGGCGGATCCGCCTTCGTAGGCTTTCATGATAGGAAGCCATCTATGGTCACGATGAATAAGGATGGCACACAAGTCGAGTTATGGAATGAAAAGTCCTGCCTCTTCCAGCTGGCATAGTACGCCGCGACCGGTTTCGAACGCGTCTCAAGGGCCTAGGCCAAGGGAAAATTATTAATTGCGGTGCTAGGACGTCGACCAGAGAGAGAACAGAGATTTTGACCTTCATGGCCTTTTGGCTAGCGATGACGATACTGAGCCCTGGAGGCGCGCCCAGACCCTTCTGACTAGCGGAAATGACAACGTCAATACCCCAGTTGTCCATCTGAATATCCTCGCTTGCGACGGCACAGATGGCATCGAGAACGACGAGCGTTTCGGGGGAGATTCTTTTCACAGCGTCCGCCACCGGCTGAGGGTCCGAAAGTACACCTAGCAGGGAAAGGGAGTGATGAAGTCGGGAGGTGCTCGGAATATAACTGAGGATTGGAAGAGTCGCACCCGTTGAAGTGTCTACATGTGTGATTGTTACGATTTTGTACTTCTTGGACCGAAGTGCCTGCTCGATTTGGGCTATATCGACGGTCCCACCAAAGTCAGCATGCAGCTGATCAACTTGGGCACCATAAGTTTGAAGGCTACATTTAAACGTGTAATTAAATATTCAAGACGACGAGCGATATAAGACACGTCAAATTATATGCGTACCAATCCGCAAAGCCATCGCCAAAATATCCCGCGTTGAGTACTAGAGCACTTTCTCCTGGCTCTACGAGGTTGGCAGAAACCTAACATATTTATCTTTGGTGAGTGCAAGAGGAAAGGAGAACTATGCAAGGCTTGCCTGATCCCATCCGAGTGTCCCAGATCCAGAGATGAGAAACGGCTGAGCTGTTGTTGTCCGGACAACATCTCTGATTTGATATGGATGCGTTGAATGTTAGCTAGGTGGTGAACAGGTCTGGATGATGTGTACGTACCTTGTCATGCGAATGCTCTCGCCGAAGATTGCCGTGAAGTTCGCAGACATATGAGAGACGGATGGATGGGCATTAGCATAGAGGACCTGTGGAGTGACAACAATTAACCAATAGCTGAGCCATCTCCAAGAATGGATGAACGCACTTCATCTGTGACCTCAATAGGCCCAGGTATGCTTTCAATCAAGGCCTCTGTCAGACATCCTATCCACAGTATGCGCCGGGGACACAGAAGAAGCTTACACCAAGAGCCTTATATCCAGGGTTAAGTGGCAACGTCGTTGAACAGGGTGACTAGGAACTTACTGATGAGGTTCCTTGATGTGTGTGAATGGAGGGGTGCATGGGGAGTATAAGTGGTATGAACTGCACCTGCTTAAAACCTGTTTTTGATGACATGATCCTATTGCGTGTTATGGGAGTAGAGACAAGAAAGGGACGGAAAGAAGAGGTGAGGCGACCAATGCTTGTATATAACATGATTATCAATGTTCCGCATTGATAACCGACACTGAGTCGACAACCTCCGTATTTCGAGGCAATGCTCCTCCATATCGCCTTCCATCCCGAGCTCATACAGAGCTAGAATGGGTATAAAATAAGCTGGATATTCGTACAACCTAAGCTAAGTTACATCCACACTGCGAGCAAAGATGCGGCCAGAACCAGGAACGGAGTTACCGACTATTAGCGCTAGTGGCCAGCACTCGCGAAGAGTCTACTTCAACCCCACTCGTTTGTCCTCCGACAAAGCCTGCCACGGTTTTCTGCATGTCATTCCATTCGGTCTCCCGTGGGATAGCCATATCTCCGATGTCGTATATGTAAAGCCGACCTTCACTACCTCCCAAGATGGCACGCCGACCGTCTTTACGGTCCCATTGCAACTTGTTGAGCGCGTGTTCCGCGTTCACAGTGGTAGACACCACTGGAACCTACAATATATTATATTAGGTAACGCTTGAAAGGTATTGCCGTGCGACGAACCTCCGTATCCATGTTTAGGTTCCAAAGGTCAAACTTTCCTGAACCATCCACGGAAGCGAACAGTGCGGGGTGTGCGGGATGCCACCTGACATCGTAAACATAGTCATCCGCTTCGTCGAATGAATAGATCGGTGTTACAGTCTGCGAGCTGGTGGATGACTTCGCCAGTGACTTCGAGCGCCACAGTTTCACAGTCCAGTCAACGGAACAGGTCAAGAACAGGTCAGAAAAGTCCACCGGTCCAAGGAGGGGGTGGAAATTGAGTCCCATGATGGGGCCGGAGTGGCCTTTGTAAACGTCATATTGGTTAAGACCAGCTTTTGCTCCGGCGCGATCGTAACGGTTTGCTTGGTAAATATTCCCTTCTTCGGTGCCTACCCAGAAAGCTGTGGTTTCGTTGTCAGGAAAATCGAGAGTCGTGATCGCAACTTCGCCAGTCTTGTTGTGACCTGCATGTACAAGTTCCAGCGTTTCCTAACTTACATGAGTGTCTTGGCTTCATCATAAGAATAGATATACACACTTGCGGCTGGGCCAGCATGTCCACGAGCCAGCTGCACACCATACCGTCCGTGCTGCTGGTAATGAGATTGTGTGCATTTTGGGTACCAACCATTTGCATCGCATAGACCGGATGTGTGTGTCCTGCCGCTGATAATGGCGTTTTGAGCACGGGGAGATGTTTTGACCGTGTATCCCAGAGCAATATCTGTCCTGAGTACGTTCCCCCGAAGACTAGATTCGCATGGAAGGGAGAAAATGTAACTGAAAGTACGTCAGACTATGTCACCCTCGTCAACACCGCGTGAATGAGAGCTAAGGAGTCACGCACCTGAGAATGAAACACAAATTCTGGTCGCTCGAGCAAGTGCAGGTTCCACACAGCCACAATCCCATCGGGCTCATTAACCGCCGCGGCATTCTTGTTATATGACGCAACACTGAGTTCCGGAAACTGTACTCAACCCCGTAAGTAGATGGAGTATTCCCTTCCCCGATAGGACTGACCTTAGGTGACCAGTCGACGTCTGTGATGGACCGATTCTTGCAATATCGTTCGTCCCAGAAGGCACATACACATTTGACGCGCTTGCCTTCGGAATCGTCGCTGCTCCGATAATGAATTTACAAAGTTAGAGGTCGTGCGAGAGGGAACATACCCGCCGGTGTCTGCCCCGGAAGTGTAATCCCGAATGTAATCGTAGTTATCGTTAAGTGCCCGCTGAACGATTTTCGATGATTGCTCTACGAAATCGAGAAATTCTGGGGCGGCAATAATGCTAATTCTTTCCTCCTCCGTTAAATCTGTGCATCCATTCAGCAAAGAGATAAGGTACAAAGGGGGCTATTGACAGACCTCGAATTTCCTCTTCTATTTCACGGTCCAAGATCGCACTTTCCTCCTCGAGCCTTTCCAATGCCCGTTCTGGGTCTACTATGGTTTCGCGCTCACGGAGAATAGGCTCCTTAACTTCTTCGTCTGAAGTAGAGCCAGCGGCCGGTTCGATGTCTGCCGTCTGAATCTCCTTATTGTACGTGACACGCTCCTGTGAATAGCGAACAGTTAGTCGGAAACGCTCTTAAAAATGGAAAGCAGCGTACCCGCTGTGGAAGTTCAAATAGCTCCTGCTGGATATCAATCAAGTCTGGAATGAATCTCGGCGTCATCGGGCTACAGTATGAGGGTTCAAGATACATCCCACAGGCTTGTTTTCGAACGCGCACGCACCGATCAACTATAGTGTCCGTCGCAGACTGCACAAGGGGCGGGCCAAGACTCGATCTATCTGTCCCTGCGCTGCTTATGCGACTCACTCTCCCAGAAACGCGGAGTGAAGATAGACCTGGAAGGTCAGAAGGGCCGTGCGATGGCGTCCCGGGGACAGAAGATGCGGGCGTCAAGTCTGGACTACGGGGGGTAAGAGCATCACCCGGGCCCAAAATCGAATCCAGCAGCGCATTTACGTCCGTTGGTGTTGAAGACTTGACAGGTGTCTGGAGAATCGAGGGAAAAATTATGGGGTGTGCGGCGTTACATGTCGACGACTTACGGAGAGTCGGCGTTCGGTATCATGTTTTTGTCTATTCAATCGAGCCTGGCGTAGCTCCTGAAGTTTGGCACGCTTGGCCTCGATTTCATCCCTGAGTTTGGCAGACATCAGCAACTCGGGACAGATGGCGGCGGCGGTGAAGGGCCACGTGAACCCGCGATGTTTACGCGATGTTTGGTCCTTCCGATCTCTCAATGGCTACTACGGCAAGAGCGGACTCTTCACAAAAGAAAGGCGGTCGCAGGCGAAACGAAAATAATCTCATCTATGGGAATCCTCTCCCCATTACCTTCTCTCGAATAGAGAACAGGTTTGCTGTCACAGCTTTGGGCATCTTTGGCATTTCGCCTCTTCAAGTGCTAAACCCCCGATGCGAGGGCACCTTTGACCCTATCACGCGTTCTGTCTGGATAACAAAGCCAAGGGACAGCATGATCCTTTGGAGACGCGGTTTTTTCGGGAAAGGCAACCTTTCACGCAGCGAGCCAAGTTGGCTAGCAAGGCAGTCTCTTCTAAGAGCGACTTCTGGGAAGCGTAAGCCTATCGATGTCTATAAGCGGCTACGTGTGCTAATGGTAACTTTATTCAGAAATAACCTCTGAGGAGGTGACGGCGAAGCGCAGGGCAGAGCGAAAACAGTTTAAGCTGGACAGAGCGCAAGCTATGGCCGCCGCCGCCGCAGAAGCAGAAGCAGCATTTGCGGAGGGTCGTATAATCTCTGCGGAAGAATCTACGGTCTCGATCCCATCAGCCGCAACGTGGAAGCCATCTGATTCAATTCGAAATGTCTCGTCCCCTGGATCGGACCGTTCGCAGGAGGTAACGGATCTCAGCACCGAACCACTTGAAGATATGGAACACATGCAGCTCACATTAGCCGAGGCATTCTTCTTGACCTGGGCCCTTGATTGTCTGACTATTTGCCATCCCAAAACGGTACGACTGCGCGCATGTACATGTGCGATGAACCCTAAGATATTCACTTAGCTCGAGCCGATGACATTGCGTGAAATCTGGGTGGCATTCCAGATGGCCTATCTTTCACACCGTCTCCAGGCAGCCCCATCTCAGATACACAGTCTGCGACCGGACAATCCTTTCTTAATAAACTACGTATTTCTTCACCACTACCGATCTCTTGGTTGGGTCGTGAAGAATGGTGTGAAGTTCTCTGTGGACTATCTTCTATACAAGCGGGGGCCAGTGTTCCACCATGCTGAGTGAGTAAGCCAGTTCATTATTCTCGCGTGGATATCGTGTGCATTGCGCGCTTGAAGACCTGACAACGTCATACCAGATTCGCCATGGTTCTTATCCCCGTCTATGAAGATCCCAATGATGCGGAGTCCTCGCCATTCGCATTATCAAACGTAGAGCCGTTCACTTGGCAGTGGCTCAGTACCATTAACCGCGTCAACTCGCAAGTTCAGAAAGTGCGTCCCAGTCGTTTTTCTCTCCAGCTCGTGGGGTTGGCGCTGATTTAATATGCAAGACGCTCGTCCTTTCGTATGTAACCATACCGGCAATTTCACGGCTTTCGGTCGCAGAGTTATCTTCGCCGACATGTTTCAAACGGTATAATATCCGAGAGATAATTGTCCGAAGATTTGTTCCTGCCAGAGTGCGTGATTAATGGATCGTTTGGACCGCGTGCTCGTGCCAAGGTTTGGGCGCAAGGTAGGAACCTTATTGAGCCATGCCGTTAGCGGTAGCCTTGGACATAGGTATGCGTGTGTGTGTGGCTTAGGTGGTTTTCTGCACTACCAATTGAGGAGGGGGCGTGTCGAAATCGAGAGTTGGATGGGTTCATACACCCCAAAATATTCTAATGATTTCTGTTTTTTTCCGAGTCATCCCCATACCGATCGGGCCCACGTGTTTAACCGCCGGGAGTGAATGCGGCGGCCGGTGATTTTGAATTGATTCGTCAGAACGTACCGCCACCGTCAACGACGTTAATGCAATATTTGATGGTCGAAAACAGTCGGAATTTGTACCTGCCCGACGGCAGAGTTATTGGCTGCGCAGTGGCCAGCGTCATCTCTCATGGAAAACCATTACAGAGACATATGTCCTTCCTACCAGCCGCACAGCTTTCCTTCTTCCGATATTCTCCACATCAATTCTGCTCTCGGTGCTGAATCTCCGATGCTATCGCACCTGGGTGTTAGCGACAAAGACAGGAATTTAGACTCGGTCCAACATAACTTCAATCCCATGTCCTACCCAGACACCTCTACCACCCCCAGTCCATCCAGCTTGGGTGCATCTACATCAACCGAAGGCCCAGGTCCGTCTTCTCCGCCTTTTCTTCTTCCCGACATTCTGGACGTCGTTCATTCGGCAGCATCTCATCAAACCCGGAGACTTCGCAGAGATAAACCGCGAATTGACCTCGCATCGGATCAACCACCTACCACCCAAGGTCGGCCACGAGCGCGAGTGTTCGTGGCATGTCTCCAATGGTACGACACATCTTTATATCGAGGCCTGGCCGCATTGAACTTACTTTCGCTAGCCGAACTCGCAAGATCCGTTGCGACGGAGCGAAGCCGAAATGCTTCCACTGTGTTCAGCGTGAAGGGAATGACGGGTGTACTTACGATGCTCTACCAAAGCGTCGTGGGCCTGACAAGGTTCAGGGAGCGCGCACTCGTGGTACAAGGCCAAAGGATGAAGATCCCCCTCGAAGGCGCAGGCGCCGCCGGTCCACAACAGTCGATCAAGCCGCTAGTGGGTCATATGACATTATACAGCCAAGCGTTACCGTCAAGCACTCGAAGCTCGATACCTCGGAAGTTCCGATTTTCCTTGTCGACCCACAGCAATATGGCGTTCGCATTCGTGAATCAGATCCCGGGCTCGAACTCCTGGAAAGCAGCACGGTGTTAAGCACGACTGCCTCCCATAGTCAATTGCTCGAGGTTGAACCTACAATCACCGGACATGCCGTGAGTGGCCTCTATGCTGGTGTAGTCTATCGTTAACTGCGTTCTAGCCTCCTTTTGCAAGAGTCGACGAACACGATAACACTGATGGAGCAACGTACCATACCACCGACACTTCCGTGATACCTGACGCATACACTGCTCTTGCTCAACACAAACTTCAGCTGGAGCTCAGCGACATTACCCCCGATCCCTCAGTGCAATTCAGCCGCGAAACCTGGTTTGATTATATTCGCGATTTATATGCTGTATCCATGCCGTTTTCGTACGACCCACAGTCTGTAGAGTTAACTCAATATGATGACGGCATCAGCAAGATCATCAAGGACGTACGCTTCATCTTGAAGTCCTCCATCCACTGGTTCTCGTTTTTGAACGTGCCTCATTTTTACAACAACCTTCTGGATCCTTATCGCCGGAGTCGTATGCAGCCCAGTTTGTTGCTCGCCCTACTGGCCGTGTCCAAGTGTCTCCAAAGTGCAGAACAAAAGTCCCCAGCAGAATGTCACCGTGTAGCTATGCTGCTACGGGATGAAGCGCAGGGATACCTGGAAGCAAGCTTACATGCCCGTGCTATCGACATTGAATTGGCCCAAGCTGCCTGGGTAAGTTAGAACTTCTCCGGGAGGGGTTGAAGCTCACCGTCGTTCTTGATCTGGAAAGATGTTGACATTCTTTGAAATTTGCGCGCATCCTCGGCATCAAGTTCCGCGGGTACAATCAGCGCTAGACAACCTCGACGCCATTATCCGCTCGCTGGGAATAACGTACCTAGATGCTGGCGACCCTGCTGCCTCGACATTTACTCGCAATGCTGTACCCGCAGTCGAAGCCAACTCGGAAGAATATTTTTCCGCGTCCCAAAGCTTCACCAGTTCGATGTATATACCACTACCCACACCACGATACACACCACAGCAGCAATCTGCTGTCGACACTACCACCCACGAGTCAGGCTGCCAGTGTGACGACCTCTCCCTCGGCTCCCAGTGGCCAGAGGCTCAATCACAGGTGCCATTTTGGGTAGCCACACCAGCGTGGAATTCCGAATGGACCGAAGGAGAGATCAAAAAGGAAGAGTGCCGACGGCTTTGTTGGAGTACGCTGATGCTTGTCTCTGGGCAAACCTCATATTCAGATGCCCTGAACTGGCGGCTTCAAGATCTTTTCATGGTTGAACCGTCTAATGTGAGCACCATCCTCAACCGATTAACATCCTAGCTAAGACAGCTCACCTCACCACACATGTAGTATTCAATATTATTTCCGGGCGAATCCTTACTTCCGTCGCAATCGCGGATGTATGCGGATACTATGGGGGGCAAGAACACGGTCTGGGCGCTCTATCTTCGTGCGATGCTGCTTTGGAATGGATGTGTCCGGATGCGACACGACGCCAGTATGAACGATTATAATCGACGGGACTTCGCAATGCGCGCATGGATAGAGACTGAGGCGATTGAAAGGGCGCTGCAGAGGCATACGTGTCGTATTGAAGGGGCGTTCATGTACCACGGACGTGAGCTTCTATTCAAGTACGTGGAGCGATCGCCAATTGCACCCGTCCACATTTCAGCCACAAACTGATTCGGAACCGAATACAGCACCCGGATGTGCATCTCTTATGAATTTCAGAGATTCATCCCTCACGTGTAAGTCCACGTTCCTGTCCCTCCCTTGTTTTAAACCGGATCATTCCATTCCATTCCCCATCTGACATGCCTCACCTTGTTTTCAAACAGGTTGATTGGTCTGAATCGAAGAAAAGCCGAAGAGTGGTGTGAGTAACTTTTGCGCGTTTTTTTTGCCGCCGGGTAATTGCACCCGACATATTTCTAAAACGGCGCTAATGACGATCTATGATGCCATAATGCATTGCATCGCATGATGGATAGTGCGAGGGCAGGGCAGGCGTGCCAAGGCGGTCATATTTGCCATACATACCATCACTGGCAGTAAAAGCGGACAAAGCATTGTGCAACGGCCCTGGTTCATGTGGTGGTACATGGGTCAAGTATACCGGTAAGTACAGCAAAGTATCGCTTCGTTAGGATGGCGCTCGCTCATCAATCATCGCCTATCAGTGCCCTCACATTGTGGGAACATGATAACTCGTTGACTATCGCGCTTGACGTGTGCAACGCGTTCTTCGAACCTATAGAATACTTAATCACCTACTTTCCGGGACCGGGTTCGTGTCACTTATCCCACACTCCCTTCTAAGCCTGGCTAACTCAGCTTATCTATGCGTTCCAGCCCAACAAAGGCGGCTCGGAGAACTTCGAGCGCGCGTTCTCGCCGCAGAGGCCGCAAGCGGGTATGTCCCAACTCCCATAAGAATGCTATGATGCCGTTTCCTCGGCTTTTGTATTATCAACTTGTGTAAACGGGTGCCGTGAAAATAACCACGTCACCTAATTAACCGTTACCTGTACGGTCACACTTATATCACACAGCTCATATAACCCATACTCTATGATAAGTCCGGTTCCTGATCTTCCCATTTTGTGGTAAAACCTCGTTCAAAACCCACTCTCCTAGAACCCATACCCCTGGATCTATCCCGAGAGGTATGGGCCATACGAGAATCTAATGTACTTCTTTGTGTATGTTTAATGATTGTACTCTCCTGCTCTCCAATGAATCGTGATTATTCAATGAAAGGTATAAATACAATCTACGAATAGCAAGACGAATAGTGATAGGGAACTGCAAAAAAAAGGTAACGTGCGTCGATGGAATGTTCATATCGCACCCTTGATCTGTACTTTGCGATACTTCTCCTCCAGAACTGCTGGTAATTCAGTGCTTGCTGGCTTGCAATCCAAAATTTTCTCTGAATCGGGACTGTTAGGGTTGACGAAATGCGCTGCTCGATGTGACATTAGAAATTCGCGAACATGATTGAGGCTGTCGAACGCAAGTTCTTGGTGAATAAATGTTAGACATAGACGCTGGTATCTGATATCCCAAAGGCATCATATCAGGGATCGGCATCAATGAAGGTTGTCGGACGTACGCTCTGGTCATGATGAGTAACGCGCGGAGACGTTCACGGTCGACAAAATGATCCATGATATATGCACCCATATTTGGGGCATTGAGATATTGTTCGAAGAAAGCATGATAATTTCCGAGAGCAAGGGAACGCTGCACGGCCAACGCATGCTTCACCGCCGGAGATGCTTTCTGTTTGGACGTCAGCTGACTCACGTACAGATTTAATTCTACAAGTAACGAGTAAACGATCCAAAGCGAAACTGCGTGAGAAAGTCACGAACCACTTCTGTTGCGACCGTGCAGTAGCAAAAGGATACGATAGGCGGTGAACTCTTCGACATTCCCAGGGATACCGAGTTCATATAAGCCCTTCAACGACGATTGGCATTGATTATACTCTACCATATCGGCCTATGGGATGGGAATATCAGCCAGAAGGTATATGATGTGAAGACGTTCACTTGCCACTTCCAAGGCCATTCGTGCATGAATCTCATATACGGCAACCGTAAAGTCATTCTTTATTCGTTGCACCTGTAAAAAAAAATTCAGACACCGCATTATCCCGTCCATGGGCAGCGATGGGCGTGACGCACGGTCAAGTCTTGCCGAAGACTTTTGAACTGGCTGCATATCCAATTATAAGGAACCTTCTCTCGCCATCGCTTCTTGAGTTCTGTTAGCGTTTGTTGAAGAACATGGTACGGACGTATTTGTTCTGGCCTTGGGTCCTACAATCGAGAGGAAAACTTCAGAAAATCCCGCAGAATAGCGGGTGACGCGCACTGATGTCAAACGTAAGTAGTCCTTGAAGATCTCTTGAGATGTTCCGACAATAGTGTGCTGGTCCCAATTAGGGACGTTCTGTGGCAGCGGCACAATGAGTCATCTCATCACCTTGTTCCGAGCTGTGGCAAAGTACTCACAGGATCCGCCTCCGGATCATCCGCGTTCGCGAATGGGGTTGCGGAACGTGAGAGATTGACAAAAGGGTGAGCAGTGCGTTGATTAGTCCGGAGAGACGACGCCTGACCACCAGCAGCGTTTTGTTTCTGTTTCTCTAACTCATGCTCCCGTCGAAAACGCTCTGCGCGCCTATTGAGTGTCGCACGATCACCCACATCTAGCGCAAATGCAGCGGCATTTTTCGCCTGATTCTTTTTAGATTTCTTAGATTGACCTATCGGGGAGTCACTGTCACGCAGGAATTTAGCGGTGCGAATGAGGACAAAGGAAGGTGAAAAAACATACAGTTTGCGCTTCAAGGCATGGTTACTCATTTTGGGCATGGGCTTGGGTATCAAACTGGGATGGGAGGCGGAAAATGATCAGAATTGGAGGCAATGACCGAGGCAAGAAGACCTTTTAAGTTGTACACCGGCCCAGTCTGTTGTCCATAACGTCTTGGAGCTGTAAGCATCAGAAATTACCTCGCGCAGTTCTGCCTGAGCTTCCTCGCGGTTTCCGTCCGTCATCTGGCCTAAGCACGATGCGACCCATTCTCTGGGTGATTGTGAGCCGAAGGAGAAAACACTAATGTGATTTACGAACTTGAGCTGTGGAGGCCATGATTCAGTAGACATGATAGTGATAGATGAGATCAAGAAAACAGATGGAATGAGAGTTGGTGGTGGTGGCAAAGAGGGACAAAATGTATTTGTGGGAATTCCGAGCTTAGGTAAGACTCTAATAACGTGCACACTGCACAAACTTGTATAATCTAAGCCTTCAGTCCCAACAATAAACCACCGTTTTTCTCTCTCCTCAATGAGTCTTGTCCACAGGAGGGTTGTAGACTAATGCACATTCACATTCAGTCAAACCCGGTCAACCACCGACGTGACATTGCGCGACTTACCAATCTTCCTGTTCTTGATCACACTCCACTTGAAACGCTTCACATATATGCTCAGGGCCGTCAATGTGGAGAAGAGGATGACAGCCTTGATACCGATCTTTTTGCGTTCGTCATGCTCAGGCTCAGCTGCCCAACTCAGGAAAGTAGTAACGTCTTTGGCCATTTGTGAGGTTGTCGCGGGTGTGCCTTTACAGCAGCATTAGGCGCAAGCAGAACGAAAAATAATGAGGAAGCACATACCATCATCGTATTCGACGAGGTCATCGAAGAGCGGGCGAGGCATAGAAATAGCACCACCGGGAAAATATGGATTGTAGTTCATCCCATCACGCAATTCGACACCAGCGGGAGGATCAACATAACCCGTAAGGAGAGAGAACAGGTAGTCCTGCAGGCATCTCTCAGCTCAAACACCTGGAGGAAAGTAATGTACCCGTACAGCACCACCATGGCGGGCCTTGATGATCAGACTAAGGTCTGGAGGGAGAGCACCCTGGTTCGAAGCACGAGCAGCCTCCTCATTGGCGTAGGGGGGAGGCATATAATCTGAGAGTTTCCCCGGGCGTTGGAACATCTCACCCTCATCATTGGGGCCATCGGTGTATTCGACCTCCTCGGCCATCGCCTTTATCTCATCCACGGTGTGGGAGACACCAACCAGATTACGCCACGCAATACGGTCGAGAGAGTGGCACGCGGCGCAGACCTCCTTGTAGACCAAGTAACCTCTTCGGATACTGTCACGCGGTGTTTCATGAGGGTCCGGAACATATCGGGATTTAAAGAAGGTGCATTACCTGGCATGGTCGAACGAGTCTAGCCAGCCCTTGTGTGACCATGGATATGCGGCTGGGTGAAGACCAACCTCTCCGGGGGAGGACGCGTGTACTTCGCCAATAAACGGAAGGGTTCCGTACAAGTGGGTGTACCAGGCGATCGAGCCGGTAGCAAGGAGCGTCGCAGAAACGAGGGTTGCTCGGGAATAGACCAGCGACTGGGATGTCAATCAGGCATAGGACAAGAATGATCATGGGTGTTACGGACCTGGAATGCGTTGGGAGACACGGCGCTGGAAGACGCGAACCTTGCCTACAGTCATGAACGTGAACAACCCAACTCGGAAATATGGTGGTGACACGCAAAAAGTTGTTCCTACCGAGCTCGAACGCTGAATGACACGAAGGGGTACAACGCGAGAGGCTGAAAACGCGCCGGTCTTGGTGAGAGCGGCGGCAGGCAGCCTCTGGAGCATTTTAGTATGGGAGGATATGAGAGTAGGCAAGATGTGAATCGACCCTCCGTCACGGCTGTCACACCCTGCCCTCCAATCAAGCGAGACCTATTTCCTGTCTCCCTAAACGCATAGTAAATGGTGATTTGATTGAGCAGGATTTCATATCACGGGGAATACATAAGACATGGTCCAAGAGATAGTGCAACAGCGACGTCCGAGGAGAAAGGATCAGGTCATCAAAGGACATTTACAGGAGATACTGGGAGCAACTACTCGACGAGGTGAAACTCTCTCTCCACTCAGAAAAGACACGCGCATATTTCTGCACAGGTGGAGACCAATCTCGTAAACACAAAATAAGGGAACCACGTAACAGCGAAGCCGCGCACCTTCTGCACAACAACACAAACAGACACCTGCTAGACACGCTGTGAGAAAGCTAGTATCCTTCTGGGCCGGAGGTTGCTGACTATACGACAAAATTCAGCGTGAGTTGATACTCCAAATGCCCCTGGAAGAATTTCGGACGCACACATAAACAGGTTGAGGCTGTGGCTGTGGCTGATAGCCAGGCTGACCACTGTAGCCTTGGTACGCCTGCTGAGGCTGCTGAGGGTAGTAACCTTGACCAGCCGGTGGCCCTGAGTACAGATACTCCCGTTAACGACACAGGAGCGATAGCAACCAACGAATCGGAAATTCGCACCATGAGGGGGATAATATGGTTGTTGTTGTTGTGGATGACCGTAGTAATCTTTGTTAGACATGAGGATAACTGTAGAGGACGAGAGAGGGGTGACTGATCGCAGCGAGAGCGGACTTTATAAAGTTCCCACAGTGGCATCTCGTGCCCCCCTGCGATTGACATTAGCCGAC
Source organism: Russula lepida (assembly GCA_003316425.1). Lineage (NCBI taxonomy): Eukaryota > Fungi > Basidiomycota > Agaricomycetes > Russulales > Russulaceae > Russula > Russula lepida. The sequence continues at coordinate 127,919 of QFEZ01000112.1, forward strand.
TCAGTCATCGCCTCAGCTGCGCAGTCACCGTGGATACTCCAACTTGATCTGGCATCCTTGGCAACAGAACAGTTTACCATCTTATGTTCCACCTGCACAGTCCGTATTGAACCAACGTATCGCACACTCTAGCAATGCATCCTTTAATTGTCGTCGAGGACTCCATTAGCTCCACTCGGCAGGTGGTGGTTGTTAGATTTGTTAGAACAGCCCACTGCGCTGCATTATATCAAGCAAATTCCGCTCATCATTATGTTCCTGGCACAGCTTTACTGATTTGATGTGATACAATCTCCATAATGGGTTTGCACCCATCAATGCTGTGCTAGTGTCAGATACTCCGCCTGCGCCTGCGATAACCTTCAAATACTTGTCTTCCGTTCATGCACTGAAGTTCAAGGCTCCTACACAAGCCCCACCGAATTTGGTTGTACTGTGAGCTAGGCAGATTGAAACTCTTGCATTGAGCATTTGATTTGCTTCAAATTGAATGTAATCGGGACTTTGAACACTTTCTGGCACTGCCCTACCCCTGCAGGATGCTTACTCTCCATCACATTGCCCCCTCTCACAGCAATGCGTGCATTTTATGATGACAGCAATCGACCATTCACCGTGCTGGCCCCACTATCTTAAGGGCACCCGTTACCTTATCCCATAGTTAACAGTCCAACCCATCTCCCCTACTGATTCCATCCCAGCCATAATTGTAGTTATTTTCATTCACAGCTGTCTGCTGTGGTGTTGTACTTTGTTGGGTCCCCATGTCGCCCAAGGTGGTGAGCTCAGCTCATGGTTAATTTTTTCACTGACCCCCATAATTTAGGGTCAGGATAAAAACAAAAAAGAAATCTAATGTATTAGCAAGGTGAGTCTGAGACATCCAGACTCCCGCTGACTGAGCAGGAAAAGGGGACTGCCTGCCCATGAAGTGAGTTTGATGAACTCAGTACGGCTAGGTTGATGATTGAAGGGAAGAGTGCCACCCATTTACGGCATCACTGACTTGTTTCATGGCGTCTGTGATACGAGAACGCCAAAGTGCGCATTGTGGCCCTGTTTACAATACGGTCTTTTTCTTTCCCTATACGCTTGAAAAGTACTTGAATTTCATCGTAGATACTCCAGAATCATGGCTTTGCGTTCCGCTGTAACTGGAGATGGACCCGGTGGACGTGACCCCGGTGGACGTGGCGCAGCTGTAGCCCACACTGACAACGTGTGGCGTTCTGAGTCTTCACTGTGAAACAGGTAGCAATGAATTGAATTTCGATTACCGTTTACGGAACTGCGGACGGATCCACGAAGTTTCCCGCCCGTACGTACTACACGCGCGGTCGGCAAGCGTTTCATCGTTCATTTTTCGAATTGGATACAGTACGTTCGGTGGGCCAAACCTTCTAAATTAAGCATGTGTCTTCACGGGCCAGTTACTTTGCGTCCCTACGTTATAAAATGAAAAAATAACGCCGGGTGAAGCTCCCCATCTATGATCATCAGAGTAGCAAAAGTAAAGGTTGAGAGCGAAAAGTAAGGAAAAGAGCTATGATACATATTCCGCGCATGAGAGATGAAGTGGGAAATGATGGAAACTGCACTTGTGTTGGAGGAGAGACTGTCGCGAGGCAACGATGCAAGGTGGATCGATCACATTCTGCCAAAAAAGCAATAGACCACAAATGAGCCACGCATGTTGGCGGAGGGGAATTAGAAAAATGGAACTTAGAAAGAGCCGTCGCTGTGAAAGCGCGACGACCGGGAGGCAAACGCATACATTCGAGCACCTTGCTGTAAAAAGAACTCCGTCAATGGTGTTTGTGCTGTAGGACTCCTGCTATCAGCAGGGCAAGCGCGGGTGCAGGGCGTCGGCGCGGCTTACGCGGGGCGACATACGTGTGGCGCGGCCGCACGTCGAAGGGCCGTGTGCGTGTCTGCGCCAAGACAGAGCCGCTCTCACCCACACGCACCATGCCTGATGCGTCAACACTTTCATGGCAGTTATTGAATTAGATGATCGGCACTACTGGGCCAGGTGTCACAAAGGCGTACCTGGACAAACGCATAAGCGTCAACTGAAGAACATACCGCCCCCTCAACCGCACGCTGACGTCCGGAAAGAGAAAATATACTCCTGGCCTACCCTGAAGGTTACGGAGGAAATGTGGGGAGGAGACCAGATTCCCATAAAGAAGTCGATCGGGTGGGAAATGCCTATTCGATGACGAGACAGGGTCCAGGACCGTCAACCCGTCTGCCGAATATAAGGAGAGATGGCAGATTAAGTACGGGTGATCAGGGTCACTGAATAGCGCGGCAGTAAGCTTGCATGCTTAAGTTGTGTGGCAGCTCGTTGCTTACGACTCAATGACATTGCCCCTGCTGTCACGAATGATGAGTTGAGCCACAAGAGGTGGGGCTAACGGGAGACGCGACAGAACTGCGGAGCCGAATTCTGCGGACACTTCGGGTTGCTGTATGATCTCCAAGTAGTACGTCCTAACGGCAAGAGGTGAGAAGAACAGACGCAGGAGGGAAGATCAGCAGATATCACTTTGACTCGCGTTGCGGAGAAACCAGCCCGGGATTATCAGGAAGGTAAGTGGTCGGAAGCAGTGACGCGTGTTGAGGCTCCGGAAGGCGGGTCGGACGGGGGGCACCCCAGTTACCTGAGCCCGCGGACGGACGCGTATAATATGCAGATTCACTCGATCGCGATGATGATGGCCGGTCGCTGACACTTCGCGCAGGGACGCTCGGTGCTAGACGGTGAAGCGCCGCAATAACTCTGGCACTCCGCGGAACCATCGGTACCTCCCCCGCGTTGGTCGAGGTGCAACCCTGCGGATCACATCTCAAATGAGTCGTGGAAACGCGCAACATGGCCCAGCAAAGGTTGACACTGAGAGCGTATAGTATGTGAGGTTGGAAGAGCGCCTATACGCCAGGTCAGCAAACAGTGGGTTCCTCTCTGTCGTACTGCGGCGTGGGGAGCGACTCAACGAGCAAAGAGAGTGCGCCAGAGTTCTCATTGACATCCCCGAGTAGGCCAAGTTTACTCTGTTCAAATTCACATGGTCTCCACCAATCGTCGACAGGTCGCTTCGCGTTGAGGGAGATACATACGCCAGCTGGATCTGGGATGGGCGACGCAGGAGGAGTGAGGGGATCAGCTGGACGAAAGCGGAGAGCCATATGAAGCTCGACCACGACGATGGACACGTGGTGCCAAGTGTCAGCGGGCAAACCAGGGATGAGCAGGTAGGTCCTGGGTAACAACTGAAGCACGGAAAAGGCCCTCGTTCATATACTCAACAGGAACGCCAACTAAGGCGACTTGCACTAGAGATCAAGGACCGGCTGACTGGCATGTAGTCTGGCCGACCTGGTGGGTCATCTGGAGAAAGCCGGGTTTAGTCCCCAGTATGATCGGAGTGACCCTTCTTCATTATTGACACGCACAGGTTCTTGTCTTGCCGGTGTCTACCATTCATTAGGTTGACCAACTAGGCAGATGCAGATGCACAATCGAGATATAATCAAACATGGACGAATGCGTCCACATCTAAGAATTAAACAACACATAATGTACTCAGACGCGTGTCTTTACCCAACTCCACACTCCCGCGGATGCTGAAACAATAGTAGCTGCTGCCAAAGCGGGCTTCACGCCCGCTGCAGGGAAGGTAAACGCTGGGTGGTTATGAACAGGTGACACATGGGAAGGCACTCACCCGTGGATTTGAATAAAGCGCCCGTGAGGGCACCCGCTACCATACTCCCGAATGCGTCATGTTTACCCCGAACCGCGTCAATGGTGGAATTGATTCCATTGTATCCCAAAGCTGTAGAGTTGGCGCTGAGCAGAAAACAAAAAGAAATGTTATGGGGTGGATCATACCTAAGACCCCGGCTGAATTACCCAAGAATGTCCCCCTTCGCGTGACGGAGTTAAGGATGCTGTTGATTCGTAGCCGCGCGTTGGACACTGCCAGCGGTCTGCTCGCACCCTCGCGGAAGCCCCATGCACCGCCAAGGGCCAGTCCTATAGGAGGTCGGAACATGTGGTCAGCACAAAGACAATAAGATGGCCGATAAGGTGAAATTTGAACAAGGCCGGTTGGATGCGGAAAGAATTGTGGATGACAGTATTGATCGCGAGAAGCATGCATGACGTACCACCAAGATACATAGTACCTGTGCCGTAGCACAGGTCGTCACTCCAGCCTCGTGAAGGGATGGCAGTCCCTGAGCCAGGAAGATCGCTCGTCTTGTCATCGTCTAATACCAGGTAGTCGAGTTGTCCTCCCAAACTCGCCATAGGATGAAGCTTGGCGGGGTCGTAAGAGCCTGATAGTAAGTCCGAGGCTGTGGGTGCTTCGGGGAGGGGGTCTGAACTCTGGGAGGAGAACTGGACATTTTTCAATAGGTCGGATGTGTCTTGGGTGTTGGCGGAGTCTGTGGGGTATGACTGGGAGGACATTGCGAGAGGAGAGTTTTGAGGAGAGAAAAAGGAATAAAAGTTAGAAGCAGGCTTAGGTTCCTCGTCGTCGCTCGCCGTCGTTGAGCGCAATGGGAGAGGCGGCGGAGGGAGATGAGCAAATTCAAGGCGTGACGATCCCGCCCGTTACCCGGTCACAGGCTCCGTTTTCTCTGAGGCTGCGATTGATCGATTTTTGGAGGTACGCGCTCTGTTCAAGACAATAGGCTTCTACCGCGTGTGCATGTCTGCTCCTCTGCGAAGATATATTTTCCCGCGAGCCCTCGCTCTGCGTTTGCCAGGAGGCCTCTGCTCGCTCAATTCGTTTCCGTCAGGGTATTATGCTCGCGCAGGCTCGGAGCTTTTGCCCCATTATCGCCCAACACGCTCACCGGGGTCTGTTCACGCGAAACGTAGGCGTCATCTCACCCTTCGATGCCAGCTAATACTTCAATTTCACATCGACTTTGTTCTAATTGTTTTACTTCATATAGGCTTTGCGATTTCTACGACACCTCATTCGATAGCGTCGGACCCTGCCGAAGAAGAGGCTCTCCTTTGCCTAGAACAGGGTACCCAGAAACTCGAAGAAGGCGACGTGGAGGGCGCCAAAAAATTGTATCAACGCAGCGTAGACATCAAACGTAACGCCAGCTCTCTCTTTAATTTGGGTGTCACACACTACCATCTCAGTTCGTACTCCAAACTGTTCGTCGCTATTTGGAACTCAACCCCAGTTTGAAGAGGAGTTCGACAAAGCAATCCATTCCTGGATATCTGCCATTGAGCTCCAACCATCCAGCGCAGATGCGCATACCAGTTCGCATGTTTCTCCCTTTTCCGACGGTCTCTACCCAAACATGTACCTCGGCTGACAGACCTGGCGAGCGCCTACTTGAATCATCCTCAATCGAGGCCAGACCTCGCCCTCCAACATCTCCAGTGATTACCTTGTCTCTTATATTTTCCCCCTGCGGCTATAATTCATCTCATCACCACTATACATCCCAGGGCAGCTGCCAAACTTGCGCCCGAAGATCCCGAGATCGCATTCAATCTTGCTTCAGTCCTGGAGGCCTGTTAGTATCGGTCTTTCTTGTCGCGGCCTACTCTTACACGTCAGTTAGTTGGACATCTCCCGGAGGCGTTGGAATATTACAAGCGCAGTAAGCGTTATGGAGTCGACCGAGCTGCTATCCACATCAAAGATGTGAGTTTACCTACCAGTCCGCGGCTTACACATTATTGAATGATGCATGCCTCACCGTAATCGCATTTTCAGGTTTCTGCAAAAATAGAGAAGCATTCTGAAGGGGCAAATGGAACCACTAGGGAACCTTCGACTGCCTGAGAATCTCATGCTGCAATTCTCAGATGTCCGTCACGGGGGGAACACTTTGGAATTTCCTTAATCAATGATGGGAGATCCCTTTATTGTTCTATGACACTTCCTGGGAGGGTGCGAGTTGCGCAGGCGTTGGCACATCATAGCGCCGACCCTTCGTAAATGTATTGGCACCCTAGACGGCAAAGCGCCCAACCTGCTCTCAGTTATGGACACATGAAATACCAGGAATTGAGCGGAAGTGAATTCATTGCCCCAATCCAGGGATTGGCGCATATTGTACGGTGTCCATTCCGCGCTCAACACAATCATATAGACGCACTGCCCATCATGAGTTTGAGGCCTCTATGTGCCTCGCGTTCCATCCTGTGTGGACAAAGGGACTATGGCGTAGAGCCATAACTACTTCCATGTCAATATCTGCTCTCGTCATCCATCTGGTTTCAGGGAGACAGAATTGTGCTTTTGCGCCATGAGGTGTTGGACATACATGGATGGAAAATCTTGCAGACGGTGAAATACTGAGAAGATCTCTTGCCTACCAAATGCCGCGGACGGCTGCTGTGCCAGGGTCAGGGCGATGAGCCTGTCGTAACCGTCGCCAGACCGTGGCGGCTTCAGGGTGGACGCAAAACCCGCGAGGATGTTGCATCCCATGATCATCATTCTTTATTGTTGGGCGGGTCAAGTTTCTCCGTGGAATCGACCGACTCGAGATGGACAATATGAGGAGGCCAATCCCGGCTGCGGAAAAAAAGCTACTGTCCCACAGCGGCGCCACGAAAAGCCCTAGGAAGGTTTCGAGAGTGGAGTTATATTGGCCATCTTGGTAAGCCCATCACAGTTCTCGACTGTGACTGCATTCGGAGCTTATTGCGCACTCCACGTCGTACGATGGACTGTAGACAATTACCCAGACAGCTACTGTGCCTGGGAATTTAACCCTCCACGCGATACCAACTCACGTGGAATCGAGGTCTGTTCTATCCGTGCAGACGGACGAAACCTTGCTAGAGACGCGTTCGGCTCACTTACTCGGCCCTGCACTGATTATCAAGCTCATTGTGCCTCTCATGATCCGTGGGACATGTTTCTAGAGAGCGTCTGCGAGAAGTACAGTAGACTGGCCAGGTGCCGTGTGTAAGCGCCGCGCGTGAGCGTTCCATGACTTGTAGAGTACCCATGTAAATATTGGAGCATCGGAAATGTAGCGGACAATCTTGCCTGGTGCAGTAAAGGCCAGCTAGCATATGACTACTCTTTACAGCATCGGAATCGATGGGATTCTAGTTACCATACATTTTCTTTGAACAAGCCCGACTCGGCAAGGCCGCTCTCGTTCATTCAACAACGCGGCCACGTGGCTCTGCCGATATAGTATGTTCAAACACTTCCGATTCTGCCATCGGAGGCGAACGGTTTCGCGCTTCAATCTCCCTTCTGTGACACAAAAGACGGCCTTATCATGGCCTTGCTGCGAAATTTTGGAGCATGGTGGGAAACGGGCTGTTGGTACCATTGATCGAAACCAGAATGTAATTACGGAAAGGAAATAATTATCCACCTGTGCTCACAACGGATCTATTTGCCATCCCCCCAAAAAAAACAATTCGATTATATGGTTGTACCGTACATTGCGCCATTCGCTCACACACACAAGCAACAACATTACTGTGACTCGGCTCGACTGCCACTCTCGTTTCCGTGGAGGAAAAAAATTCGAAACGGGTAACCGCGTTTCACCGAGTACGTGATGATATAGATAGCCCGGCCCCCCTCTCTGGCGGGAGATATAAGTACGCCATCCGAGAGAAGACGCCTTCAAAAACGGTAGACACAAAGGGCTTAGGTCGCGCCGGGTTTTCTGAGGATTCGTTCTGATTTCACCACCGGCTTGTCATGATGGGGAAATTTGACGTGCTGGAGCCTTGCGGCGCTCTGAAGACAAAAGGGCCTCTGCACGTGTTTACGCAGTCTGGCGAGCAGCAGAGCTTCGTTAGAAGAATCATGACCAATCCTTGTATCCATCAGGTCGGATCAAGGGGAAGCGCCTCGTCATTAGAGGTTCAACAGAGGAGGAAGATGCCGACAAGTGATCGTGTCCATTTCACCCCACGAAAACAAAAAGACAATCCAAGAACCGCATATTGAGGACAAGAAGCGACAACTTTGGATTCATGGGTATCCCCGCGGGTATATCCTTGCCTGACCACAAGGCAACAGATTCCAACCGACGGTCTGATGGTGGATGTACAAGTGGTAACAAATTCATATGGGCTTTTCGGCACGGAAAGCATCAGCATCCGACAATAGATGAGTCGAGAACATGTGACACACCTAGAATGAGAAGACTCTCAAAGGATCGCACACACGGTAAGTCATCATGGCTTTTGTCCCTCTCCCCTTTTCTCCTGCTCCTCAACATGGCAATCGGGATTAAGTTCTGCCGCCACGGTCATGAACCTGATGGTTTGCAACAATAACCTCAGGATGAGAGAACGTTCTGGGACGTTCATGGGGCTCACTGTGCGCTGTGAATGCCAGCAAGTGTCCGCATCGCGTTCAAGTCAAGGTGCAATTGCTCGAAGAGGCCTGCGGTCTCGCCCATGGCACGCGAGAGGCGTGCAAGACTTTTAGATAAGTGGGTATAGTTCCTCTCTTTAGCTTGTGACACGCTTTTCGCGTGTGGGTGGCCGTTCATTTTTGGGCGAAGGGAGAACGCGCATTCGCGGTTGTGGCTTATTGAGGAAACTGATCACGTGATGATGGTCGCTCCGTGACGCCGCCGTCAGTCGCGCCTGTCAACTAAGCTCTCTTGCGCTGCGAATCATTCCTGAGCTTCCATAGTCATCCTGTGGCTTAGAGATCAGACTATGGGACTGATGGAGGAAATTGGCGACATCAATGTGTCAAAATAATTGCGCCTGGCAATGGGGCATCACTCCACTACCTATTCAGAGTTCAACTTGGTCACCCTGTTTTGAGGGCACCCGCCCGCGAATATATTTCCCTTGAGAAACCTACAGTATGTACGAGCAACAAGCAGCCCTTTTTTACACTGCGCCAGTCGTTACAAGGTAAAGGTCAAGAAACACAGGAGTAAGAAGCCATGATAGAATATAACGAACTCATGAATGGAATACAATAATTTGGTCATCGTCGTGAAGGAAGTGCGGACAGTTATATGACACATTAAAAGGCTCCGAGACACGGAAGGGAGTGACGCAGGATGCAGGTCATTCGCGATTCCAAAATAACAGTAGGTAGTTTAAAAGAGAAGAAAGGGGGGAAAGGGGGAAGGATGACAACGAACAGAGTACGAATCATGACAGTTAAAAAAATGAATGCAAACATCGGAAACTCTTGAGATGGGGGGGGGGATCAGCTGCATTGACTCCACTAGAGGTGCAAGAAGTAATGACACAGCTAGAGATTCAGAGGAGGAACCGAGCCACCACTGAAGACTCCCGTGCGCTGCATGCTACCCGACGCCCGCCCTTTTGAATTTGGATGATGGTTATGGAGGTGATGATATTGCTGATGGCGCCGACCCATTGAGGTACCCATCAGGGTCTTTCGTTTAAGCATTTTATCCCTGCGCGATTCCTTATCTTTGCGGGGCTTGGAATGTAGAGGGCCATGCGAAGTTTGGCCAGATGCATGTCCAGTAGGAGTGTGGTCACCGTCGCGATCGCGAACGGGCATAATAACAGGAGAGATGTCCATATCCACTCGATTTCGAGAGGCTCTCTTCTTTCCCTTGCCCTTTTTTGATGGAGAACCGGAGGGCTGGCCATGGTTCCTATCCGAAGGCCACACGCCATTGAATGGGCTGTTACGAATAATACTGCCGTATGGATGTTCACCTGCACCATCGCTCAGCGGGCAGTTTTCTCGCGTACGTCGGAATGTACCCATAGGGATTCGGTCCCATCGGCTGAGGCTCTGAAGATAGCGCTCACCGTCGTCAGTTCCACTAGCTTCAGGATCGCCGATAGCGTCACGGGACTGCCCAAAGGTAGTAGGCCCATCCATGGTATCAGAGTCGAGGATAGAGGTGTCGAGAACATCATCTAAACAGATGGGATCGGTAGGGGGTAGGCTAGGCGATGTAAGAAGGGTTGGCTCGTCGGGAAGGCTTGGTAATCCAAAGGGTGCAGGCGTTGTGGCAAGCGATGCACGAGAAAGGGAAAGAGATCTGTCACGACCCTGTACAAGGTATTAGCATAGGCGTGTAACAGAAGCTTAGGTTACGAGACGCACTCTACTGAAACTCTGAACTGAAACAGACTCAGAGAGGCGACGCCGCCTGTTCCTCTGGAACGGACTAGGAACAGCAAGGCGAGTTCCATCGATAATGGCGCGGTGAAGCGAATCGGGTTTCGAGGCCTCAAACATGCCCATAAGCGGAGGTCGTGGCGTCCCCCGGTCAGATGAGGTGCTGAAGATTGTACTACTGATCTCGCTCATAGGAGGTTCTGGGGCATCCTCATCCTCATCCCCGAATTCATGGCCAGCAAGGATGTCCGAAGGCCGCGGAGACTGGTTAGAGAGACCATCTCTGACACGGGATCCAAGGTTCACAGTGGAGAGTGGATCAATGGCGTAAAACGGAGTCACAGGGGGACGGAAAAGACGCATCGCACGGGCCGTCGGCAGACCACGATCATCAACAAGCTCCTCCTCTGTAGTGTCCCCGTCATTACTCTCCACTTCCTCCAGGCCATCAGTTTCATCTTCACTATCGCCCATGTCACCTTCACTTTCGGCCATTCGAATGTCTGGACCAGAGTTGGATTCGGACATTGTAGCGGCCTCGATTAGGAGCTGGGCAGCATTCGCCTCAAAGTCCCAGTCGAGAAGTCCCTGGCCATCTTGGAGTCCGTTGGTAAAGATCACAGAGCCATCCCAGCCCTCAGTAATCTCAAAGGTACCCTGTGCGAGGACAGATGGTCCAATATCTATGGAGGAATCGTCCTCAGTGGCAGCATCTTCGTTGGGAACGGTGGTTATTTCCGGGCCGGAGTCCGAGTCGCTTAAGCCAGCAAAAAAAAGATCAGCGTCGAAGCTCGACTCTTCATCCTCGGTCCAGCCAGTCGCGATGCCAACGTACGACCTCCGCACAGGCTCTACATCGTCTTCGTCTTCATCTTCGTCATTATTACCTTCGGCCTCTTCGGCCTCTTCAGCTCCATCGTCGGTCTCATCACTATCAACATCCATATCCTCGTCACTGGGGCCGACACTCTTTTTCCGAGACCGAATCTCCCAATCATTTCGACGTTCCTTTCTGTTTGTTGTACTATCGCCAAGCAGCTCGCGCTTGACCCTCGCTTTGTCATGGGCGCGGGCACGCTGGTTCTCCGTTTTTCGAATATACGTTTCTTCTTCTTCCGCGATGGACGAATCAGAAAACTCTGTGAGTTCGGATTCTTCAGAGCTGGTGCTGGAGCCCGCAGAACTTTCATTTGCAGAGGAAAATTCATCGGCAGAAACAAATGTGGGGAAACCCTGGTTTTGGGTGAATTGACTATAAGGTTTTGCAGAATTGCCGGCGCCTCTGTCTTGACTCCTGCGAGAGGGTGCGGAATCGGTACCGCCCCGCGAGTCATCACAGCCACCAACTTTCACGTTATTTGAAGACTCTTCGGTCATGTCTTTGGCCGAGGATGTGGGCTTGGAAACCCTTTTTTGCTTTGATTTTGAGATAGCAGCAGGCTGAATAGTCAAATGGCCTCCGGCCTTTGGGGGACGCGCAACGCGCTTGGCTCGACTGAATGCATCTGTACATTTGTTTTGCTTTTTGGAGGGAGATGTGGGGTCGTCTGACGTAGAGCAACGACTCCGTGAGAGTAGGGTGGCAGGAATGGTGAGTTTTATTTTCAACGGTGCTGTGGTGGCAGTGTGTGCATGAACAGATGGCGAAGGAAGCGACTGGGGTGAAATTTGAATGTGGGTCTGACGACTGCTGGATGCGAAGGGAGCAGGGATTGGAGGGGAGGTTTGGTTGTTGCACGTGCAAGCACCTTCGCATATAGGACAGATGTCGTCGTCGTCGTCGTCGTCTAGCTGGTGCATAGATGAGACCATGCCTAAGGTGTGGGCGTGAGCAGGCGGCATTGCGGAAGTCTGTTTGTTTTGACGAACTGAGGAACGGTGTGAGAGATATGCGACGGGAAGAAATAGTAAGAGCGTAAGAGAGAGAGCAAGCTAGCGGTTATCGATTGAAGATGAAAACGGGGGGTATTAGAGTGAAAAAGTGAGGTAATGGCATACAAAAACAAATTAGCCTCGCCTCGAGGAGATCATAAATGTTTTGATTGATGAGGCAAGACACCCGAAATTTCGGGGGACAAAAGGGATACGCACTGTATGATGTACTTTTGGCCATGTTCTGCAACGAATGGACATGGGTAAGTTTGAAAAGGATCCAGATTGAAAAAGTGGAAAGAACGAGAGAAGATTACGGCCCTGTGGGCGTTTGGGAGAAAAGAGAGAAGAGATGCGCTCTTGCCAAAGGCGGCCAATTCGTATTCCGAATCATTTTTGGCACGTGGCCTTTAATTAACTACTAACCATAACCCTATCAGTAACTTCATGGCTCCTCAACTTCTGTCACGTCTGTCGTTTGCTTGCTTTTCTCGCTTACTTATTGACTCCTTTCCATCTAGGCCTATCTCTGGCGCAACAAATTGCAGAGCTAGATGAGCCCACCCCAGCGGGTAAACGTCTTACATCAACATCCATCCCTCTGCACTCACGATTCATTTCAGACTTTGATCCCGAGGACGAACAGCGCGGCTCACCAGACCTGCCCAGAGATTTAGTAGAAGCGCGAGAACACTACATCGAAGTTGGGTGGGCGCATCTTTGTACCTGCCTTGCCAGGGTTAAGCCAACGGAGTGTTTCAGGTCTTCGACTCTTCGTCGCGATCTTGACAGTGTTATAGATCCAAAGTATGTTGGTACCAAGACGTCAAGGAGGCAACTAGAAGAGGACAATACTCTTGGAACGGTTTATGTAGATTCGATTGAACGGGGCGAATCTGGATCTCAATTTGTCTCAAGTGAGGGAAGCACCAGTGAAGAGGATGAAGGTGAAGAGAAGGTTCAATCACCTGACAGGAAGGAGGAGGAAAATGAAGGCAAACGGACAACTCAGAGAAATAACCAAGTCGTTCAAGAGGACTCAAGTCATGAGAAGGACCTGGCCACGACAGTACGACAAAGACGCGACGAAGATAGAAAAAAAGGTAGAGCAGTAACAAAGCAACTGGTGAGCCTAGCCTATTGTCAAGGCGTTCCCAGCTTACAGACCATGCTACTACCATTAGAGTCTTTGGGACAATCTACTCGATGCCCGTATACGCCTACAAAGGTCTGTCACAGCGTCTAATCAACTGCCTTCGGTGAGTTTTTCCTGATTTTCTTCCCTCCACATATCATTTGACACTCCGATCGTGTTGTCATTTCGAAGCCCACTGAATTGTCCGAATTTTCATTCCACCGCCGTTGCCTTGAGGCGCGTCACGCGCTCCTAGGCGAGTGCCTTACGCTCGTGGAAGAATTGTCGGCCCTAAGGGATGTGCGTCCCCCTTTTCATGTCATCTGCCAATTTGGGGTCAACAGACAGTTTATTCATCACGATTTGAACGATAGGAACTCATGAAGAAGGACAAGGAAGTCCAATGGCAGCCACGAAAACGGCGCTGTTTGCCAGATGGTAGTGAGCAGGGGCGGCGTTGTGCTCCATCGGATATTGATAATGTCGATCAAGATTGGGACGTTCTAATCAGGGAAGCGAGCGAAGATGCAGCAGGGCTCGAGCATGCGTGAGCGTTTTCATTGGCTTTCTAGACCCTGCACCTGGTCCACACGAGGACTTCGCTGCGCCAGAGGGGTCGTAGAATCTCGTCAGGCGGTACAGATTTTTACGCCTCCCCACTGATGGCCTGGTCATACGTATGCCGTCATTCGGCTCACACGACTTTCCAGATATCATGCGCATCTCACGCGCACTTTGGAAAAATGGTCCGCAAAAGTAGTAGCAGTCGCACCATCTGCCCTGCTTCCTGCGTCCCGCAAAAAATTCACTCTAGCAGGAAGCACGAAAGAAGGAGTGAAAAGCGTTGGCACACAGATTGAGGATATGTTCCAGAGCGGATGGCCAGGACTACTATCCCGAACACGACTTAGAAGGAGTAAGGGTCCCCATGTGACTACTGAAGAAGGTGCAGGGGATAAAGGGACGGATGAAGATGAGGAAGCATTCAACGATACTGATTTCTATCAGCAACTCTTACGCGACGTGATTGAGTCAAAAAGAGGGTCTGGGCAACTCATGGCAAGCCAAACGCGGAAAAAGTCGAAAAAAAGTGTGGATACGAGAGCGAGTAAAGGACGGAAGCTTCGGTTTGTCGTATTTATTATGTCGTTGGATTTTGCATGACGGCATATGACAGGTACGAAGTGCACGAAAGGATACAAAATTTCATGGTCCCAGTTCCTCACCATGCTGGGTGGCACGAAGCGCAAATCGACGAGTTGTTTGCGTCGTTGCTGGGGAAGGGATTTACGATGTGATAGTTAGCATGTCGACACACGTAGCTAAATTCACTTTATTGCCACCGTGACCGCTCGGCTCTCCTCCACACTCTCATCTGCACGACATGGAACGTTTTGAAGACGAAAACCCTTTCTCGACAGTCGATGCACCACTTTCCTCGCCCTCGTCTAACTCTCACGTCGACGTCTCTGCTCCGTCATCACCTCCGAACCACCCTATTACCTTACCTTCGTCCCCTCCGCACATTGCGATTCAAACATCCTCACTCCGAACCGGCTTTCCTTCTCAAGGCTCTGGCCATAGCCCCCGCCCTCCAACATCTAAGAGCGACTTTTGTTGTATTCGAGATCATTGGTTGCACTCGGGAGAAGATGTGGACATTTTGGTGAGTACTTCTTACTCTTCGAATTACTTTTGCCGTCTCATTAACGAGCTGCTTGGCGCGCACATATGTAGATCACGAATGCGCTGAAGACGAACGAGAATTCAACTTCGCCATACATAACCTATGTCATCCGTTCGGGTGTAAGTTTTTGGCAGAAGATCCCGAGCGAATCTTGACCTTCTGCTCACAGAATGCGGAGGCCCGCCATCGTTACTCAGAGTTCGAATCCCTACGCTCAAACTTGACAAAACTTTACCCGACCTTGATCATCCCTCCTATCCCATCAAAGCAGTCGATTAGTGACTATGCTATTAAGCAGGCAAAGGCTCGTGAGGACGTGGCGATGATAGCGCGGCGCAAGCGCATGCTACAGACCTTTCTTAACAGAATTGCACGCCATCCGATTTTATCAAATGAGCATGTGTTTCATCGGTTCCTCCAGGGAGAAGTGTCATGGGTGTGTACGCACTTCTTTTTGACAAGATT
Organism: Russula lepida; assembly: GCA_003316425.1. Taxonomy (NCBI): domain Eukaryota; kingdom Fungi; phylum Basidiomycota; class Agaricomycetes; order Russulales; family Russulaceae; genus Russula; species Russula lepida. The sequence continues at coordinate 143,178 of QFEZ01000112.1, forward strand.
GCAGGTTAACGGAACTTTCTACCATAGACGGAGGTTCTGCATTCACCTCCTATCTCGCAGCTCCCGAAAAATATCCTTAAGGCTCCTGCACATAACCCAACCGACCCCAATGCTTCGCCCGCTTACGAGGCACTGCCGAACCCGTCCCCAGCCCACCCCCTGCGTCGACCGGATCAACGTTTCTTGGATTCCGAGGTGTTCACTAACAAATTCGCGTCGCATCTCAGTGGCCCGATGGAAAAGGTAACACGAAGAACGATGAAACGCTGGTCAGGTCAGTGTTAAACCTTGGTTTCTGCTCCAATGTAGCCACTTAACCCTCTCACTCCCCACCTCTTTCTGCAATAGATTGTTCACAAGATCATATGGAACTTGGCGCAATATGGAACGGGTTCAGTTTGAATGAGACTGGCGAGCTCGCCGCAGCTATCGAGAAGACTGGCCAGGCCATTGATGCCACTTATATGACCACGGGGCGACTTGTAAGTTCTCAAATTCACGTCATTCGCGAGAGTTTGCATTGATTGACGTGACTCTAGCTACAGGACCTGGAGCAAAACTGGCAAGAGCCTCTGCACGAATATTCCCAGTTCGCGTCAATTATCAAGAAATTACTCGCATATCGCCACCAGAAGCATGTGCAATTGGAGATGACCCAAGATGGCCTCGAAGCACGTCGTGAGTCGCTTAACGAGCTGGAAAATAGCGAACGAGAAGCAAGGAGACTGGATGAGGCCCTCGAACGTGGTCGCTTGCGCTCTGTCGGACCGTCTGTGCCTGACACCCAATCCACATCTCCTGATGCAGCCGACGATAGTGGTACTGGCACGCGCACAGAAAATGAAGGAAATGAACAAGATGAGAACCCGGCTTCAGTGTTTCTCCCACCGCATCCGGGACCCAGTCCGGTTAAGCGTAGGGCTCCAGGCATGGGTCTATTGAACGCACTGAGTTATACGATCCATGGGATGATGGATACCGATCCTGAATCAGCGCGGCGGAGCGGCATCAGCAAAACGAGAGAGACAATATCACAGGTAGCTGTCGTCTAATACTCATTATTTATCAATGGCTAAGAGGTCTCTTTCAGCTTGAGGACGCGCTTCATCTTTCGGCTCAGGATCTCAAGTATGCTAGCTCTACTATCCAAGCCGACCTGGATCGTTTCCAGCGACAAAAGGTCGCGGACCTGCGCGAGATGGCGATCAGTATGGCACGTAGCCACCGCGAGTGGTGCAAGAAGGTGTGCTCAGCGGTTCTTTTGAAGTAAAGAGGTCTCTCGCTGATGACAATTAGAACCTGGAGGCTTGGGAGGAAGCAAAGAAGGAAATTGCGAAAATTCCTGAACATCCTAATAGGATACCTTCAGAGTGGGCAGGTGCCTCCCCTGCCGGCCCCTCGACTGTGAGGAGAGATTCGACAGCCACGATCAACGGACGGTGACTGCGAACTGCGTTTGATTCCATGCTTTGCTGGAGGAGACACATGGACTTGTCTGGGCTTTCCTCTGTCCTGCTGTGATTCTGTGGCAGGGGTGTCGTTACATTATCTTTCTTTTCTTTAATGCAATGTACTTGATATTGCGCCGTTGATTGAGGGACAGGTCTATGTGACTTTTTGTGCCTGAGGTAAGCTTCAGGATGAATCGTGTAAGCGTTGCCTCGGTGAAAATAAACGCCCGGGCTTTGCACCGTGTACACACCTTCAAAATCAGCGCCCGGGCTTGCACTCGTTTACCTTCCCCTTTAACTCCACTTCCTTACGATTACTCCATCCATCACATAGTTTTCCTCGCCCTCTTCATTCCTTAACCCCTCCAAGACAATGGCCACGTCAAAGGACCACGGGGACTACAAAAATGCGTCGCTGGAAGAGCAAGATGCTGTTGAGCATAGAAAAGCAGTGGCGACGGGCAGCGTGAAGGAACCCTTAGTTTCTTCAGCAAGTGCGTGATGGCTCTACGCAGATGCGAGACTCCTCCATGGTTACTCATTAACAGTTGACTTGACCCATTGCTGCTAGGCCTATCTATTGGCTGTTATTGCTTAGCATCGATTCTGATGACCGTGGTCAACAAAGTGAGTGTCAAAGTTTTCTTCAACGGCCGCTACGACTGAGATCAGAGATGCTGAAACCGCTCCGCAGTACGTCGTCTCAGGACGTAACTTTTCCATGAACTTTCTGCTCTTGGCCATCCAGTCCACCGTCTGCGTCTTGTGCGTTTCGACGGTGAAAACATTTCGGATAATATCTTTCCGAAATTTCGACGCCGCCGATGCCAAAGCGTGGTTCCCGATCAGCTTTTTGTTGGTTACCGTCATATACTCCGGCTCGAAAAGTTTGGTACGTTGATCCCTTGCTCCGTGTCGGCGACCCGAAGCTAATCATTTGGCATAGCAATTTCTGACTATCCCCGTGTATACTATTTTCAAAAACCTGACTATCATTCTCATCGTGCGCATGTCTCGATTTTCTTGAGTGTTCTTGTAACTTAGCGTGGAGGACAGGCCTACGGGGAGGTTTTATGGTTCGGCGGCCGTGTCACTGCATTGACATTGGTCTCGTTTATTTTTATGGTGCGTCCAACGACTAGGGCGAATGCTCCCCAGGCGCGCTCAAAACCTGTGCAGGTTGTTTCGTCTGTAATTGCGGCATGGAGTGATTTATCACATTCACCGCCTTCAAGTTCCGGCCCAGGTGGTTTAAATTCAGTGACGAGTGTCGTTGCCACTCTTAATGTAGGGTACTTCTGGATGTTTGCTAATTGCCTCACTAGTGCTACCTATGTGCGTATATTTGACAACAGACGAAGGTGCACTGTGCTGATACGATTGCTTTTGGATAGGTTTTAGCGATGCGGAAGAGAATCAAAGTGACCGGTTTCTCTGATTGGGACTCAATGTTCTACAACAACCTGCTATCAATACCTGTCTTACTCACATTTTCCTTGGTTACCGAAGACTGGGGATCGGCTAGTCTAGACCGAAATTTGTACGTGTCCACTTGTGCCGGTGCCATCGGGTCACTTTTGCTCACGTGTACGTCGTTACCGGCGGTGCAGCCCACCCGACACACGTGGCCTACTCCTCTTTGCCATCGCGTTCTCGGGCGCGGCCGCGGTCGGGATTTCATATACTACCGCGTGGTGTATCCGCGTGACAAGTAGCACGACATACAGGTGAGAGCGATACTCGACTTGGAAAGGCTGCCTTGACAGTTGACGATGGCCCGGATATGTAGCATGACTGGTGCGCTCAACAAGTTGCCAGTTGCTGCATCAGGCATGATCTTTTTCGGCGACCCAATGACGCTCGGGTCCATCACAGCAGTGTCTGTGGGCTTTTTTGCAGGTGTCTTGTACGCGATTGCGAAAAGCAATCAAAAGAAAGCTGAAGGTGCGACAAAAGCAGAGACTATCATACCCATGACACGGAAGGAGTAAACTCTACGGACACACGGTCTTTGTATGGGGCGCGGGTTGAGGCGTCAACACTACCAACATCACCATAGATAGAGGAATGAGATTTATTTGTCCGAAGGAAGTCCGCTAGTCCACTGGGTGCGATGCGAGTTAGGTACAAATCACAGGGAAAGGATGAGTCGGATTGGAGCCGGACTAGTATATTCGACCAACTACGCTATTAGAGGAGGCGTCAGAGCGGGCACATGATAATCTATTCGTTGATAAGCCTAATGCGGTACCGATAATGATTTGATGCTATTTAGACGACCACTTCCCCACACTGTCTCTCCTGTCTCTCTTTCCAATACGTCGCCACTCCCCACGAGATCGGACGTCATCCCCTGTCGTAATCTCTCTTCCTCGACGGCCGGCGTAAAGTTGCCGCCCCAGGTCGACTATAAAAACCCCCATTATCCGGATTTCATTGGTCCCCCATCATGTCTACCCTTCACCCCGCTAGGCTCGCACCCATCTTTGCCGCGACCCCCAGTGCTCCAGGCACGCCGGTGCACTCCATTCAAACCATGCGCCGCAAGGCGGCGGGCCACGGTGGGCCCTTGACAAAGATCCTTGTCGCAAATCGCGGGGTATGATAACTCATGAACTCGGCATTTGGCTCGTCAACGTAGCATTTCATTTCATCTCTCTGTAGGAAATTGCCATCCGTGTATTTCGCACGGCCCACGAGCTCGCGATGCATACGGTCGCAATATATTCGTATGAAGATCGGATGTCCGCCCATCGCCAAAAGGTACGCGACTTCATTCGTCTCGTTAAAGAGGTCACTTGCCAAATACCCATCGTCTAGGCTGATGAAGCATACCGTGTCGGTGCCGGTTTAACCCCCGTTGCCGCGTACCTCGCGCAGGACGATATCATTCGTATTGCCCTTGAGCATGGCGTCGATATGATCCACCCTGGGTAAGCTATTCGCAACCGAAATTTTCGCATTTTACTACCTCCGATTTACCTGCATCGTAGGTATGGTTTCTTATCCGAAAATGCCGTATTTGCTCGGAAGGTCGAGCAGGCTGGCATCGCCTTCATCGGGCCGACGCCAGAGGTTATTGATAGTCTGGGTGACAAGACAAAGGCACGCAGTCTTGGTAACACGTCTCTGATGCTGGGTCTTTATGCGGACAATCCGCTGACTGACTGTATGCGTTCGTTTCCCAGCTATGAGGGTCGGCGTCCCCGTCGTTCCCGGAACACCCGGACCTGTTGACCAGTGGTCCGACGCAGACTCGTTCATAAAGGAATATGGCTTCCCAGGTGATTTTCTTCTTTCTTGGGCGCATATACGACTAAATGACAATTTTAGTGATCATAAAGGCCGCTATGGGTGGTGGAGGCCGTGGCATGCGTGTTGTGCGCGAAGAGACTGAGTTCAAGAGCTCTTTCGAGCGTGCGGTTTCTGAGGCCAAGTCGGCGTTTGGCGACGGGACTGTGTTCATTGAGCGTTTCCTCGAACGGCCCCGTCACATTGAAGTCCAGATTGTTGGAGACTCGCAAGGAAATATCGTTCACCTGTTTGAGCGGGATTGTTCCGTTCAACGCAGACATCAAAAAGTAGTCGAGGTCGCCCCTGCGACGCATCTCCCCGAGGAGGTCCGCCAAGCGATTTTAGCTGATGCGATCAAGCTCGCGAAGAGCGTCAATTACAGGAATGCAGGAACCGCCGAATTCCTAGTTGATCAGCAGGGAAGACATTACTTTATCGAGATCAATCCTCGCATCCAAGTCGAGCATACCATCACAGGCAAACTCTTTTCCATAAAACTGCTTGCATGCTTTTACTGATCCAATAACAGAGGAAATCACCGGACTTGACATTGTCGCCGCTCAGATACAAATCGCGGCTGGTGCAACTCTTCCTCAGCTCGGTTTGACACAAGAAGCGATCACAAAGCGCGGCTTTGCAATTCAGTGTCGTGTCACTACCGAAGACGCTGCTGCAAACTTCCAGCCGGACACAGGAAAGATCGAGGTCTATCGCAGTGCCGGTGGTAATGGTGTCCGACTCGACGCCAGTTCTGGTTTCGCGGGTGCTCAGATCACACCGCATTATGACAGTCTTTTAGTCAAGGTCAGCGTCAGCGGGACCACATATGAGGTTGCGCGAAGAAAGATGCTACGCGCCCTTGTGGAATTCCGTATTCGTGGTGTTAAGGTCCGTTTCTCACCAGTAGACATACATATCTTTTTCAAATTTGCCTATAGACAAACATTCCTTTCCTCTTCCGTTTGCTGACGCATGATGTTTTCATTGCCGGGAAGACCTGGACAACTGTGAGCTCTTGTTTAGATAACCTGTTGTCCCGTTGCTGAAATTCGTCATAGTTCATCGACGATACGCCTGAGCTGTTCAAGCTTGTGCAGACGCAGAACCGCGCTCAGAAACTCCTTGCATATCTCGGAGATATCGCCGTCAACGGCAGCTCCATCAAGGGCCAGACCGTAACATACTTTTTTCAAGCTACAACCACGACTCCTCAACTAATATTTTGTTAAGGGTGAACCCGGTCTCAAGGACGAGATTATCACCCCCAAATTCCCAAACCGAGAAGACCCTAATGGACCTCCTCTCGATACTGCATTCCCCTGTGAACATGGCTGGCGGAACATTATCGTCGAGAATGGACCAGAAGCTTTCGCCAAGGCCGTCCGCGAGTACCCTGGCACGCTTATTATGGATACTACGTGGCGTGATGCGCACCAGTCGCTGCTCGCAACCCGTCTGCGTACGATCGACATAGCCAATATCGCCAAGGAGACGAGTTGGGCACTTTCCAACGCGTACTCGCTTGAATGCTGGGGCGGTGCGACTTTTGACGTAGCTATGAGGTTCTTGTATGAGGATCCATGGGAGCGTCTGGTGTGTTGTATGAGACAGCAGTCGGATAGCGTGCTAACGCAGACTCGCGCAGCGTACTATCCGTAAGTTGGTTCCGAACATTCCGCTCCAGGCGCTTGTGCGCGGCGCGAATGGTGTCGGGTACACCAGTTATCCGTACGTCAATGCATCCTTCAGTCTCATCGGATAGTCTTACTAATTCTACGACAGTGACAATGCGATCTATGACTTCTCAAAGAAAGCGGTCGAGAACGGTCTAGATATCTTCCGGGTCTTTGACTCACTGAATTACATCGGTATGTGGACTCGTTGTATCTGCTTCCATCTTCTAATCTTGACCTGTGCTTTCACAGAGAACGTAGGTTTAATGGCCGATTACCTATTGATGTAATACTGAGAATCCCGTAGATGAAGCTCGGTATCGATGCAGCCAAGAAGGCCGGTGGCGTAGTCGAAGCTGTTGTGTGCTACAGCGGAGACGTCGCGAGCAAAACCGAAACCAAGTACACCCTCGAGTATTATCTCAACTTCGTAGACCAAATTGTTGCGGAGGGTATTCACGTACTTGGCATCAAGGACATGGCCGGTTTGCTCAAACCGGAGGCTGCCAAGTTGTAAGTCATTATGTCATGTAGTTTGACCGTGAGTAATACTTTGCTGGTTTACAGACTCGTTGGAAGCATCCGCGCCAAACATCCCGATATCCCGATTCATGTACATTCACATGACACGGCTGGCATTTCCGCAGCAAGCATGATCGCCGCGGCGGCAGCTGGTGCAGATGTGGTTGACGTTGCCATCGACAGTGGGTGCATTGATCTATCATATCTGTAGGGACTTACGTGTACTCTGTTAGGTATGTCGGGCCTGACATCACAGCCGCCTATGGGTGCCGTGACCTCAGCCCTTGAGCAGACCGGCCTTGGCACGGGTATTCGCTATGCCGACATACAAGCCCTCAACCTTTACTGGTCGCAAGTTCGTATGCTCTATAGCTGCTTCGAAGCCAACGTTCGGGCATCCGACTCCAGCGTGTTTGCTCACGAGATGCCTGGTGGCCAATATACGAATCTGATGGTATGTTCTTACATCGCCTTCTTCAGACTTTTTTTGACTGTTCTGGCCGCATTAGTTCCAAGCATCTCAACTTGGTCTCGGTACCCAATGGACAGGTGAGTACGGTGAGAAGATCTCTGATAAGCAGTGTTATGATTGTCTTGATAGAAATCAAGAAGAAGTACATAGAGGCTAATGAGCTGGTCGGCAGGTTCTCCTTGAGATGTCTCCCTGAGACTGACTTTTTTTGGCTAGTGCGGCAATATTATCAAGGTTACACCATCGTCCAAGGTTGTTGGAGACTTTGCTCAGTGGATGACACAAAATTCGTTGTCGAAAACGGATGTCCTCCGGCGCGCGGAGCAGTTGGACTTCCCTTCGTCGGTTGTCGATTTCTTCCAGGGCTATCTCGGACAGCCTGTTGGTGGTTTCCCGGAGCCGTTGAGGACCAAGGTCATTCGGAACAAGCCACGGATTGATGGACGTCCGGGAACTGGTCTGGAACCCCTGGACTTCAAGAAGATTAAGGCTGAGTTGCGCAGCAAATTTGGTAAACACATCACGGACGCGGATGTCACATCGCATGTGATGTATCCCAAGGTAAGAGGGCCCGTATCCAGGGTTGTCCGTACGTCAGACTGTGCCGTCCACAGGTCTTCGAAGAGTACCAAGGGTTCTTGCAGAAATATGGAGACTTGAGGTAAAACACACGAGAGCCACTCCGCGGAGTTCTGTGGTGGCTAACCTTCTCGATCAGTGTAATTCCTACGCGTTATTTCCTCGGGCGCCCAAACATAGGCGAAGAAATGCACATTTCTATTGAGAAGGGTAAGACCCTTATTATCCGGCTAATGGCTGTTGGACCGGTGGTCGAGGGTCGCGCACAACGTGACGTCTGGTTCGAGGTGAATGGTGAAGTGAGTCACATAATCGGAAAACATTTCTGGACTAGGCTAAGGTCACGGTGCGGCACGGTAGGTGCGTGCTGTGGCCGTCGAGGATAAGAATTCCGCGGTGGAAACCGTCTCTCGCGAAAAAGCAACATCCGATCCTGGCTCTGTGGGCGCGCCGATGTCGGGTGTCGTTGTGGAGGTTCGCGTGAAAGAGGGTCAGGAAATTATGAGGGGTGATCCTCTCTGCAGTACGTATTGTTTGCACGCGTTGGGTATGAGCGCTCTCTCACATTTCGGGCTTTTTTCCACCTCAGTTCTCAGTGCCATGAAGGTAACAGAGGCCCTCGCAGAAAACGATACATGACGAGAGATAACTGACCCCCAATTTCAGATGGAATCTGCCGTGACCGCCCCCGTTTCAGGCCACATCAAACGTGTTGTGGTGCAGGAAGGTGCGTACTTGTGACCAAACAAACACGCTTCCGAATCTTGAGTTAATGTGGACTATTTCAGGCGACTCGATAACGCAGGGAGACTTGACCGTCGAGATAATGCACTAGCCCTGATGAAGGCTTTCCAAGTCACAGCGCTCGTACTGTACATTTTCTTTTCGTTTCATCTTGAGGCCAGGTCACTCCGCCGTCGCCTATTAGAAAAAAAGAAACTGTTCGTTGTTGTAGCCGTATGCAGTGTAAGAACTTTTCTGTAGATACCCGAAGACCATCAAGTGATCTCACGGTCCCTCGGTTTTCTTATCATGTGCAAAGCGACCCAGGATCTTGGAATGTTCGGTACAAATAGTGCCAACTACACTATATGTGTGTTCAGAATACAGAAACGGTGTATGATTGCGCTTGCCCATCATTGTATGCGATGATAGGCTCCGGGTCCCACCATCAAAGCGAAAACGCAATGCTACAATTGCCGAGGTTGCGCCGGTTTACCTTTCTGGATCTATTAGACATGAGAGATAACGCATGTTCCTCAGAACAAATATTTGTGCTTGTGCTTATCTCTATCCTCCAATGATTAGTAGGGTCAGGGTATGACGAAGGAAAACAGCCAACTCCGAAGCCTGGCCCTTTGCCGCCACCGGCGTCATTATTGATATCAAAGAAGCGCCGCTACCAGCAGTTGGGAGGACGTGTCCTGCGAAATAAAATACGCACTATTTCTGCTGCGCAGATGACTTCTATCGCGAGACTTATGACGACAATTACAACTTCCGACCCTCAGCGTCACCGTAAAACGAACGCCCCCTTGCGTCGATGGGTCTTAGGAAAGAATATGAGCAAACCCGACACAATCGGCCATTTGCGAAATGGAAAGATCCTAGGCAGCAAGAACGACTCTGAGTCAAAACCTTGATATTCCGGGAATAGCACAGTCATCAAATGGTCTAAGGGTCACGGTATTCACCGAGCACCAGGGAATATGCGAGTAGAGGACCCTTGAGAATAGGTGCACGAAAGCGTACGCAATGGCGCCCTCGAAGCACCCGTCTTGTCTTCTTTCCCAGGACTACCCATATCATGCAGTCCCGACTAGGATGGACGACGCTTTGAGGTGTGCCACAGCGCCTTCATGTAACTCCCGTACAATATCCTGGCGCAACGTGTAGTCATTCCATTTATAGATCGGAGATAGTGGGACCCTTTACCCTTGCGGGCTGAAGCCTGCTTAGTTGTCCTACTCCCGTGCCCGCCCAGGCGATGACCGAGCTCGGGTCTCCTCTTTTCGTACCTTCTGCGACTTCTTCCTTGATTTGAGCAAAATCTTTGCCGCTTTCAATCGCCACCAGAGCGGAGATGGACAGCGCGCGGCCATCTACCCCGGCCGGCCACCCTGTTAAATCGCGAAGTTGGTCGAAGACGTAGGATCGTACGGAGGACCCGGGCTTGGCGGCGATGATGGCCCGCTTCTGCACGTCCGAGTACTGACTCTCTTCTGCGACGAGGAAACGCGTGCCCGCCACGGCACCAGCTGCTCCGAGAGTTAGGAATGCAGCGAGGTGCCCACCGCTCGAGAGTCCACCAGCCGCGAGCACGGGTGGAGCACCGGATGGGGGAAGGGCGGACAATATCTGAGGAACGAGATTGAGGACTGGTGGTGCAGAAGCTCCACCATGACCGCCCGATTCGATTCCTGAAACGGGGTGAGAAAGGCGAAAAACATATGATGATGATGATGATGAAGCAGGGCAAGGGTTTCGAAAAGACGGTTACTGTACCCTGGGCCACGAGAACGTCAGCCTTCCACGCTTGCACGGCAATGAGCGCCTCATCTACGGAATTGAGCTGAACGAAGACCAGGGTCTTCGGAGATTTGCCAGATTTTTGATCGTGGTTTCGCACAAACTCGATCCATCGGCCCAAGTCTTGCCCAAAGGAGAGCCAGATCGCCCGCACGCCATTCTCGAGTGCCAGTTCGAGAAGGGGAATGTGCTGAGATCCTGCTTCCTCGAGCTTCCACCCGAGAAAACCGGCACCGATTGGGAGCGGGCCAGAGGGTTTATTGAGCATCGACCGTGCGATGTCGAACTCGTCCCTGAATTTCTCGACCCCTGTGTAGACTGAAGTGGTGCCACACCTCCTCAACAACCAACTCGTCTCCTCTCGTTGGCAAAGGCCATGCCTCACCTGGTGCCAAGAACCCGAAACCACCTGCGAGAGAAACTTCGCTGGCAAGTGCACCTCCGCTCGCCCCGGCCATTGGAGCGAGCACAATAGGAGTTTGTATGCCTGAAAATGGTGATTTGAGTTTGAGAGCACGGACATGTTCACCCGTACAACGATCTGTTTTCATACCGAGTAGACGAGTGATATCAGTTTGTAGGGTACTCATATTAGTTGCAGACGAAGAGAAGTGCTGTAATTAGCTATTCCGCTATTCCACCGCTCAGGCCATGGACGAGTCAGTGCACTTGAACAGACGGCCCGTCGTCTCCGGTGATACCTAGTGTTTGCTTTTATTTGGTGACTACACTGGCGGCGCGTCGAAAAATCGAGTCGTGACTCGTGCCCATCGTTTGGGATTGCCTCGCTACTGTTCACCATGGTTTGTGCACATTGTCTCATTCGTCTAATGAATCTGACCATTCTTTTCTAGCCTCCTCCGAAATCGAAAGGTGGGAAAATGCTCGGCCTCATTAATTGGAGGCTGAAGGTTACGATCAACGATGGGCGCGCTTTCATCGGTCAAATGCTTGCGTTTGACAGGCATATGAACCTCGTCCTTGCCGATTGTGAAGAGTTTCGTCGTGTAAGACCAAAGAAGAAGCCAGGAGAGGCTGAGGCTGGCCCAGAGCAAGAAATGAAGCGGACCCTCGGGCTTGTAATCCTTCGTGGAGAAACCGTCGTGTCCCTCTCTGTGGAAGGCCCTCCGCCCGTTCAGGACGACGACAAAAAAAATGCGGTATGTGTGGCTTTTCTTTCAGCTCCAATTTTCCCTAACTCTATCTCAATTTCTCGCGCATTTCAGCTTCCTGCTGGCCCTGGTCGCGGGATGCCTGCTGGGCGTGGAATGGGAATGGTACCCCCCTGTGCGTGTTGTACTCTTTTGTTCAATCGGGAATGATTGTCACTTACTGTGTTACATCCTCATACTGACAGCTGGTCCCCCGGCCTTTGCGAGACCCCCGGTGCCATTCACGCCAGGTGGCGTGCCAGGCGCACCTCCCGGGTTCCGCCCTCCTGGATTTCCGCCAGGCGTGCCTTTCCCCCCTCCTCCTGGGTTCGGTGGCCCTCCCACTCCTGGGTAAGACGATGGTCCCGGATGTGTAAATAAATGACATGTTGATCATTATGACAGATTCCAGCCACCGCCCCAGTAGTGAACCGGCTTGTTTCCTGTTCCTGTCGACACTAGGATACAGAATGCCCCAAGACACTGGGTGTATAACGTGTAGAAGTATCGTTGTGTCAAACAAACGAGAGGGGTCTTTTGCATCCCTGTACGTCCGCCGCTTCCCGAGAGGTTGGATTAGCCTCCCCTGGTGGTTTGTAATAAAAATTGTTGCTTAATCTCGTGTTCGTGGTCCTGGCCAAGAGCAAGTCCCACGTACTCTCTTGTCCCACCGTTCCCCATGTGGCCATCGTGGTCCATTGATGCCGTGCACCCCTGTCAGGTGGACTGGACTTGCGTTTTAAGGTCAACATGGCTAATCAGCGGGCAGCATTCTGGTGAGCCAACAAAGGCAATCGTCCCAACTCGGCCGCTGGTCAGGTGAGAGTCTTAGCCAGAATAAACACGACCCCGGGGTCCTGCTGTGCGCTTGACCGGCGCCTATGTTCTGCGGTTTAATTTCACACACTCCACAGATTACAGATTGTCATCGAAGCCGAGGGTGTTTCTGTTTCCCCGAGACCTTTTTGCCAGCCATAGCGCATAATAGAGAATTAGCAATTTCCCTGCCGATCTCATTTATCCCCGTGGAAGTGAGATGAGCGTCGTCGCTCGTGATGAAGGTTCTGTCACATTGACCCACCGTAGTGGAGTGAGGCTGACTACACGTACACGTACCCGCTGCGCGGTTCAAGGGACCCAACGTGTGTGCCGTATGTATGTCTCTTCTCTCTTATTATTACTGCTGCGGCGTTGCGTAGACTCATCATAGGGGCGGGACCGAAATGAGTTGAGTGTGATCTCTGCCACCACTCTATTATGGAACGACCCCGAGGTTGACGAGGAGATGCGAAGAAAGAACTCGCGGGGAACCACCCTGTGATGATACGCTAAGGGAATGGGGGCAGGGGCAGACAACGACTAATTCGCACTAATGAAGTGATGAATTCAATAAACGCTTGATACGGTGGCAAATGGAAAAAACACCAAGGTCCCAGCCCACGCCTACCAAAGCCCAAATCTAATTACCTAGTTGCTAGTTTGCTAGTTTGCTTTTGCCCATGGGAATCGTGAGACCCTCTTCCTGGAATTTGCGCTTTTTGAACAAACGCGCGCGCAGACCGCACCCCGTTTCTGTCACCCAGCGTATCAATAATCAAACCTTACCGCCCTGAGAAAAACGATTTGCCGGCGTCATGCCGGATGTGCCTCAAGAATCTGCATCTGGGCGTATCGAATTGTTGGGCGACTCAACTTGAACTCTACTACGAGGACCCCAAACTATCAATAATATGGTATGCATGGAAGCTGAGTTATAATGACCCATGCCAGTACGTGCCATTCCTGCTCTGGGGCCCTGCCCTCGTCGAATGACATCCTTATCATCATCAACAACTTGTTACGTAGGCGCTAATGTGGGATGTTTGAGAGATAGGAGTGCCGAGGGTCCAAAAAAATAAATAAGGTCTGTTCTGGTTGTTGCAGAAATAACAAATGGCAAGTGGCGGGCAGGTTGGCTGACTGGACAATCGGAGAAATCACTGGAGACGGGCTGTGTATCTCACCACGTTTGGCCAGATGGCAGGGTTTTCCCCCTCGCGCGCGCACGGAATCAAATTGAGTGCGCCATCGTGTCAGATTACGATCGGTGGCACACGAAGAGCTGTGTAAATCAGGACGAATCGTCGCGCCCTAAAATGATGGAAAGACTTATACGCTCATCCTCGTCATCTACAATTCTGCCTACTTGACTCTGAAACGAGTGACGTCGTTGATACGGTTCAAAGGATAATAAAAAGTGACCCTATCTTCATCTTCGACGACTTGCTGCGGACTTACCGCATGGGTCAGTTACGAAAATAGCTTAGCACTGATGAAAGGGCCCCACGATACGATGAGCTTAAAATGTTATAATTGGACAACATCCAATCTAACAAACGCAAGCATTCGGTTTTCCAATTCGGAGCAGTCCCAGTGCCAAGAGGCGCCTAATACGTTACCTGCTTTTCACACCAGGAAAGCATAACGAGCATCTGTTTTCACATGGAGCTTTAACGACACTGATGTGATGAGTGCTTTGGTAATGCAACGGAACTCCCCTTCTCTTCTTGCGCAGCCATGGAAAAAAAGGTGCAAAGCAATTAAGTTAGGTGGATTGAATGTCGCACGCTAGGTCGTAACGGTGTTGGTCATCGAATGCACGTAAGCAATCGGTTTTGGAGCCCCTATACCGTAGTGCGAAGGGAAGAACTTCGACTGACTCTGAGCAGTCGGACAATCAATGCTGTAGAAGGCTGAAAACAGTACTGGTCCTGTGGGGCCTTGTAGGGAATGGAAAAAGTAGATGGACTAGGGTGTGAAAAAAAATAAGTCATGACATTTTGTATTTATGCCTCGACCCAGACGAGGCACGCACGCACGCACGCACGCACAGTTAAACACGTCAATTACGAGCAACCAGAAGTTCGTTTTTTCTGCGACCATATTCAGTCCGCGATCGTATGGTATGGTCCGAGAGAATGCCCTTCATAATCGAATCATTCGTATAGTGCGTTGTCATCGGGTCCCGAAAAAGTTGAGTCGAGTGTGTGTGAAGGAACGAACGATAGTTACGTTACACGTGTTGCCCAGCCATATTCAATTCACTGCAAGATCAGGTATGGGCCCGTTTCTATCGAAAACCCGACCGCAGCGGAGCGCGGAAGGAAGGAGGAAGGAAGGGAAATAGGGGGAGGGCGCGGGGGCCAAAGGGTATTGGCAAAATTGTG
>QFEZ01000112.1:158097-197235 GCA_003316425.1 Russula lepida
GATATCTGAGACTTGGGGGGCCAAAGGGTATTGGCAAAATTGTGTCGAGAGGCACACAGCAGCACAGGTCATTTGACCAAGAAAGGACGGCGCGGAAGCCGTAGTGCCAAGTTTGGGGAATTTCGCATGACTTATCGTATCGCAAAGGATGTAAAACGTGTTATGACAGCGCCCAATCTGAGTCTCTCCAACTCCGCCACACACAACACTGCCATACCAGTCCATCTCTCGGCCCGCCCTGTCCCCCCCGCCGAGCGGTGACGGGGGTCTGACTGTCCCGCCCTCGGATCTTGCGGGACCAATTTGCGCGGCTCCACTCCTCCACACACACACCCGCCCCTCCGGATTGAGATCGGGAAAGAATACAGAACACAGCCTAGGCGGAGATTTAATCGTTGCAGGAAGTGCCAAGTGCGATTTTTCGGAAGAATAATGTCTCGTGGACGTGGATGGATGGGCTCTCGCAGGAATAGTTTTCCCCCCCCCTTTGGCTCCACCCGCCTCAAGTTTGTTGCTGCCAGAACAGAACTTGGCTTCTCCAGTCCATTTCTGTGCAAATGCGCCCCACACCCTAAGGCCTAAAAAATGCTCCAGGAGGGAAGGGCTAGCGATGGTGGCCACTGTCACAGCTTGCTTGAAGCCGTTGCCTTGTCATCCGAGAGAGCCCTGCCACACAAAACTCCGAGAACTAAAACTTGCTGTCATTTAGCTAACCTGGCACTGCAAGAGAGAGAGGTACGGGAAAATGGTTTCATTTCAATAGGGTTGAATTGAGAGATTTGTTACTGTGCCATGGCCCCACGTATCTAGTTACCCTCGACCCTCTAGGGCCTCTACGTAACGGGCCCCACCATGAAGTCGCTGGTTGTGTTGCGACGAGAGTCTGTCTAGGGGGTGGGAAAAAAGTCGACTTTCTTAGTTTATCTTGTAAATAAAGTGCTGTCGCGTCTCACAAAAAGCCAAAGATGCCAGCTCTGCTGCGCGTGCATCAAACAATGAAATACAGTAAGTCCGAATTCAAACGAAATGGATAGTTGGTTCTTCCGAAAGGAAATCGCTCGGGAACGTTCTAAAACAACCAACTAGGAACGAGGGGGGAAGGGGGAGTTGGGGTGGAGATAAAAGAAAGGTGTTTCTTTAAGGAAGGAGTGGTCTCATGGAAAGGTTTGGGCTGATTGGGATACATCCTTTTTTCAGTTTGTTTGTTGAAAAAATTTCGTTGCAGTTGCGGATTCAGGCTGCCTGACCCAACGACCGGGACACGCCTAGAAGTCAACGCGCCAACACGAACACCACCAAGTCCAAGTCGCTGGCAAAAGGCTGTGACATTAAAAAATTTAAAACCAGCCACTACTAGCAGTGCTGCGCCAACAGAAGTCAAGGGAAAAAAAAATAAACGTGTATTAGGGTTGGCTTAATACGGTTTCAAACAGCGATAGGCTATACCGTACTGTTTTACTTTCCAAGGCTCTGACTACAGTTTTTTTTTGACGGTTCCTAAGAGGCTGGCTGGCTGGTTGATGGCGCAGAGCCACTGACATGGTTATGGGTACGGTGCCAGTGAGATCAAATGCTCGTGAGATTTACACAGAGTTGATGCAACAAGAGTACAGCCATTCGGCGGACGAAACTCCGGATTTGGACAACAGGCCCACGGCATCAGTAAGCCGTTCAACAAAATGGCAATCAGTGGGGGATGCATGCTGGTGGTGGGAAACGTGGGGGTGGTCACTACCCAATATAAATTGTAGAGTGGCGGCGGCGGCGTGCGCAACTGGGCACTGGGCGAGCACCCGACCCGTCCGAGTCAAGAATAGCTCAATTTCAGTTGGCCGACATTGTTTTTTTTTTGGAGGAGGGGAAGAAAGAAGAAAAACAGTCGTCAAACGACGAGAAGAACATCGAATAATTCCTTTGATCGTTGACATTGCATGTTAATAAAAGCCTTGACGTTATTTTTTCACTTTATCATATAGAAGAAGGAAGGCCAGGAAGGGCTGGGCTTTCAAGGGGGCGCAAGGGCAATCACTGGTTGGCGCCACTGGGCCAATCATTGGTTGATTGAACACAACTCGGGGAGACCCTCTCTCGGCTCGGGCGGGGGCTGTATCCGGCACATGTCCCCTCGTCGCCATTGGTGATTGTCCTATCCCACGCGAAGGAAGAGAAGGACCAACAATTCGTCCGCGTAGTATATACCGTAACTAACAAAAGCCAATAGGAGAAAATTGTTCTAACAATGTAACAAGAATAACAACAAGACTTTACGGGTCCTGAATATCACTGATTCAATCCACCTTTCTTTGACTCGCGCGGGAAGAACGAAGCGTCGGGTAGCGATCCGTATATTGTGTACTTCGACCTGATGAGTAGGGTACTGGACGCCAGGGCATCGGGCATGGGAAAAAAGTATATGACTGAGGCCAAAGGGCAACAAGGGGAAGAAGAGGGTAAGAACTTGGCCATTGGCTTATCGACGCTCTCCCCTGCCCGTCATTTACGCGATCCTTCCGAACAAAGTGAATTGGCGAGCACGCCTGTCCTTCGATGGTTGGAGGGAACGTTGAATTATTAGGCCACCTCACTCGCTTAGACCTCGCTAATCAAGTAGGGTCATTCCCACGGATGGCGTGCGGTGGCGTGTGTTTCTCTCAAGTCCCAATAGACACATCTCACAACAGTTCGCGCATGAAGCAAAAGATACTCTATATGGTGCTCGATGGAAGCTATAGATTAGTACAAATAACGTAATCATACACTCTTGCATGAGGAGTGGGACGGGTGGAGAGAAGGACATTGATGGGTGAGCGATGATGGACAGATCAAGAAACGAGGGGTGGAGAGATGCTATGTATATACTCTGATATGGGACGTGGAAGGATGTAAAAAGATTTGATGCGAGAAGATCATAGTGTTATGCGAGTGAATGACGAAGCCAAGCAAGATAAGACACCGCGAGGGCAACGCTTTTGAAATGGGAGGGGGGAGTGGTGATGAATCATCAAAAAAAAAGTTTGATCCTTTTTCGTGTTTTCGCGAAGGGCACGTCATTCGTAAGAGCTGTGAGGAGAGTGCGGAATCCGAGACCGGGGGGCAGTTTTCATGATAACATTTGCTGATAACACAGAAAAACAGACGTCTAAGGTGAGGGGGAAAGAGGAAAGCCGAATGGCTAGCAGTAAGCAACGGCTCGTGCGGCCTTGCGGCCCCGTGCACGGAAGGCAGGGTGGTCGCAAGGTGCGGGGTCGTGAAGTGGTTTAATTGGCGGTTTGGCACGTCCCAACCAGCCAACCAAGAATTCGTCGCCCGTTCCCTTTACACCCTTTGCCGCGAGAACGTCTTCATCTGGCAGATAGAGAGACGATGGCCCGCGCGAACGAGCGATAGAGAAAGGGGTGGGATCAACACCAACGACGGCTGGGTCCTGAGCTGATCGTTTATGTGGCGGTAATTGGCGTGACGAAGGATTTCCGACCCAAGTGCGGACGTGTTTCGCAAGCGCACCAATCACGGAGGACTGGATAGCGCGTGGCGCCTCGGCCAGTGATGTGACACGCTCGTCCTCGCCAGAGACGGGTGTGGCAACGGATTCCGTCGCAAGTGATGTGGTGGTAGTGCTAAATCCGCCTGCTGATTGATGGTAGAGGGATGCGTGAGGACGTTCGGAGGATCGCGGGGTCTGAATGGGGTGTGAGGGTTGTGCATGCACAGGCGATGATGCAACGGAAAGCGCGGGGGCTAATGGTCGGGTAGACATGCCCGTGTTGAGTAGGATGGGTCGTGAGGTGCGCCTTCGGGGAGAGGGAGTGCGTTCGTCCGAGGGTAAGCCGGGCGAGACGTTTCTCGCCCAAGCTAATATGCCCTCATGGTTGCTTGCAGGCCATAAGTTTGATGAGGGGGGCGGTTGTTGGATAGAAGATGAGTCGGGATAATCCAAAATAGAGGATGGGGTGGTAAATGGGTTGTCTCCGTTGTAGCACTCGGATGAGCAGTAGACTTGATCTGAGTTCTCCTACACGCACGACGGACGGGTCAACGTGCAACTCGGGGAGGGGAAGTTGGGAGGGATAGTACGTACGAGGTGGCGGTTGCAGGTCAGACACCACTGAGTATCCATTGGGAAAGGGCAGAGGGAGACTATAGAGTGAAGGGAAGAGGAGGGGCAAGAGGAGCAGGGAGCAGTGCAGAGGCGGGAGGAGGGGTTGACCTTATATTAAAAGGACAAGTGATAACTGAAAAATGCCTTTGCAGTACGCGCTCCGGCTGGTGTCCAGGGTCCCCGTCCCCCAAAATAATAAATCTCAGATCCAGGCTCGCCATCGAGATCGGCCGACAGCCTCGTCCCTCTAACCTCGTTTGGGCTCAAGACCAACATCGAGATCTCATACCAGTCTCTCACGTATCTTCCTTCTCAAATCCGAGGCCTTTGGCTTTGGCACTTGTGCTCCCACACCAGACCTCATGAATCATGTCATGTTCCTACGACCCTTAAAAAAATTCATACCTATTTTCTTCCTTCTGGCTCGAGTATGGCTCGAGTAGCCTAGCTTGAGTGTCCAGCCCGGTCGCTAGTGCTCTCGGCTGCGGAGCTTGTCTGTTTCCCGCCGCCTCATCACCACCTGCCCTGCTTCTTTGAACCTTCTAGGTCCCACAGGTCCATGGTCCATCAACTAATTCCCGGGACCTTCCTATGTTGGCAAGGGGGAAGCAACTCTGCATTGTGCTGGTTCAACAGTGCCTATTCTCTGGACTCTGCAATTGCCGTTAATTCATCCCATCGCCCGACACAGCTTTCAACTATAGATATCTCTCCCAACGCTAACGTAACTGCCAGGTGTGTCTTTTGTTGCGCCGAATCGAGGTCCTGCCAAATATCGATGAGAACAATGAGAAACTCCTCATACGAGAGAAAATGACACTGCAACCAATTCTACTCCCTCTCTTATGGTAGCACAACAGGCGGCTTCCCCCGTGCACCAACGCCGAACCCTCGTCGCTACGACCGATTTGGACAACAAAAGGATACTCACATCAATGTACTTGCCAACTCTAGCACTATGCAGGCCAAGACCGCGATCGCCCTGTTGTCGTACGTTCAGACGGGAAATCCGATCCATCCTCCGCACGCACAATTCCCCGATCGTGCGAACCAGCCTGTCCAATGCCTGCAGATTCCGTGTCGACGAAGGCAGGTGTACACGCGTTTGCGCCCCGAACGAGCGGTTCCAAACGGCCGTGAAGAAGCAAAGTGTTGCAAAGTTCATTGTATACATAATTTGATTTTTTCCCCGTTTTCAATGTCAGCTTGTGCGATGGGCAAGCAAACATTGGCTGCATGTCCGTCCACGCACCTCGTATGCATCATCACCACCATCGTCAACCCTCGTCTGCCCTTGTTCCATTTGGATTTGAGCACACGCGATATGTGTCAAGAGCTGACGCGTCTGTGCAACGTCTATCGTCGTGCCCTGTCTCCACAACGTAGCGAGAGCGATTGCCAACCATAATTTGTGTGACAGAACCCCATCGGCGGTCATGCATAGTGGATTACTATTCCCACTTCGCTCGGTATCAATCACCAACTCGGAGTCTGCCCATCCCGCGTCATACTCCCAATCGCGCAGGATCTCCATGCAGGCACCATAACTGGCTTGGTCGTCCCAGCGGCGTGGTTGAAGATCATCTAGTGCGGCACCTGCGGCGTCCCAAATTTCCTCCATTGTCCACGTGAGGATATCGTTGTCGTTCGCATCAAGCACGAACCCGTAGCGCACGAGTAACTCCGCATTGGTGAGCTTTGCCCCGTACGTGTTGAATATCTCAGAACCGGGCGCAATGGCGGCGTTCACCACCATCTCGCAGGTGTTTTCGGGATCTGCCGCATCTGCTCCCGGTACCGACACAGTTACATCCCCATGGATTTCCAAATCATGAGGGCACTCTGAAAGTGAGCCGCAGGACGTACACACGTCGTAATCACTCTACATCAGAACGGTAAGCGATGTCTTTCCTTGACACTTGTGGCGAGGCCGAGGGCCCATCGGTCCCACAGATACAGACCTCCAAGTGAATATTGTTTTCCTGTGCGTGATTGAAGCTGTCAAAAATCGGGGTCAAACAAATTCATAAATTGTGATAAGCGCGCACTCGCTTGGTTTCACTCACGCGTCCGCTATGGGTACCATGGCCAGGCCATGATACGCATCAACCATGAATGCACGAGAACTGACAAGCGCATAGGCATGTTGAAATCCTCTCTCAGACGCGGATAAGCCCGCACGCTCGAGAAGGGGCGCCGCTACGGAAGAGTAGAAGCCCGAAATATCATCCTGGCACACGTTGTGAATGGAGGAGAAATTGTAAGTGTCAACACTGGATGAACTTGTCACCGCGGGACCGTAGGACATACGAGGAGCGGCGTCCTGGGTGGGTCTGGAAGAAGTAAATGCGTCCCGGCTTCCGTACGACGCAGCCACCGTCTTGCCCCGACGGCGTCGCTGTCACGGTCTAGACCGCCCGACTCGACTCGGCGCCCGTCATCGCTAGTGTCGCGAGACGACAGAGGATCATGCAAGGCGGCGTCCCAGAAAAGTGCAATTCCATGCCAATTCTGTTCTTCCGGGAGCGACTGCAAGTACCCGGCCCATCGAGAACGAGAGAGTAGTAGCCTGCGCAAAAAGCAGATATAGGGGTAGGTACACGGGACAGTAAGGCACGATCAGTAGTTTCTCGAACGCACTGTTCGGAGTACAAAGCTAAAGCGAGAGTAAGGGTGGCTTCGTGACCGTATGGTGCGTGGGGAATATGGTCGGCCAATTTACACGAACGGGTGGACAGCACGGCGGATTTAGGGATTACGACAACTGACATCCACGGAGGAAGATAGATGCAAGTGGTCAATTGTCCGCGCAGCAGCGAATATCGCGCTGGATGTAGAAAAAAAAGTGAGAGGGAACCGCTTACGCGACTGGTCGGACATGACAGGATAATTTGCAGCGCGAACGCAAATGCCCATCTTCTCATTGTGAATAATACGGAGGTTTGGGTGAATGCGAATGCCGTTGGCTGCACACCAGTCCAACAAGGTCACGATGGCCATCAACAAACGTCAAAGGGAAATAGGAGTAGATGTCCGTTTACGTAAATCCCTGCCAGTCACTCGTCCTTCTTCACTCCTTCTCTTTCCTTCGCTTCCTCTGCCGCAATTTTGGCCAGTTCTCTCATTTCCAATCGCCGCGCCCACTCCTGCCCCCCCTTTCGTGCGCGTGACAAGCCCCGAAGAAAAAAAAAGGGAGGAGAGTATCTGCGCTCCGCTCTCCACAAGAACACATGCCGTTCACGTACCTGCATTGCCAAAACTCCACCGAGTAACACAATGATCAACGTGTTTCCAGCAGAAAGCAAACGGAGCGCTTCGATCTGGTCTTCGCGCGTGTCCACGGCCTCCACGGGTGTGACAACGGTCCGAATGGCGGGTATTGTCACTGTGATGTACATCGCGGTGGCGAAAACGAACGCGGCTATTAGTTAAGTTGTTTTGGTGTTCGCCACCCCGAAAATGAAAAGAATTTGTTTTTATTCAGACCCGTGCGTGGACGGAGAGCGTGTGCACCCCCGGATTAGTTTAAGGGGTTGAGGCGAATGCAGCCCACTTACCTAACGATCCTCCATCGAAGAACATCGCACTCTCATCCCAGCGGTGTATTTTGGTGATGATCGCGATGACTCCCACGGCTATGAGACCATGAAGTAGCGCCTATCAACGCGACGCGCGTACACACACACATCCCAGTTTGTTTAGTTTCAAAGATATAAAGATCAAACATTTCCTCAGCGTTCTGATGCGAGCATGAGAGCGGCGAGAAGCGCTGCATACCTTTATTCCAAGGGGGGCATTATAGAACGTTTTGTAATACTGAAATCCATCTTGCACGATCTCTTCGGTCAATGGCTCGAATAGCACGCGATAGTCAACCGTGAAACACGCCAGCAACACGCCTACGTGACATGCAAGGATTAGTGTTTCCTGATAATCATCGACGCTTATCCTTTCTAGTACTCACCAAAGAGAAAGCATGTTGTAGCAAGCAGAATACCCTGCCGGAAACCCATGAGTCCCCTACGAAGTACTACAGCACTGTAGTTAGTTTTTAGAAGGCTGTCACAGCCTAGCCTTTATCGAAGCGAAGTTCCCACGTTCGCTGCCATGACTGCATCAATCAAAATACAGGATTTCACATGATTCACATCATGGCTACTTCCCTGCAGGCACGGACGAACGGTTGCAGTAGAATCGAAATGCAGTGGTATAGATGGCTAAAATAATAATTACTAAAACATGCAGGGGGTAAATGGGACTCCGGTGTGATTGCTACACGCTACTGTGAAACAGAAACAGGAATAACTAAATCATTTCTTAAACATCGCATGCACACTCAATGAGGTGCCATCAAGTCCGCCGCCCTGCAGATGTAGGCTTCCATTCGGTAAGGCAGTGCCTTATGTAGACCTACGCATCATCACAGAAGGCGCAAAGTACACTCCGACTATGGGAGACTATGGGGGTGTGTTACGTTCCCATCGCCGCTACTATTGCGAAAGAGCCGAGGTGCCAGAGGTCGCCCCTGCTTGTGGATGTGCGGAGCTTCTAGGAGATCGCGGCGGCGGTCGTGGCGAAGCCGGTAGCCCACCCATTTGGCTTTGTCGTGGCCCATCTGAGCCCTCGACGCGGATACCTAATCCACGCGATGCCGCAACGTTGGATGCCCGAGACCCGGGCGAGGATATTGGCACTTGCGAGATCTGGGTCTGCTGAGAGTTGGATTGGCTTCCCGAAGGTGATTCCGTCATCACGTCTTGGTCGGTCGTATCGGCGCCGCTCTCCGTATTCACCGACATTTCCTCCGCATCGTCTGACCCACCCTCTTCTTCCGGACCTATCCACACGTATCAGCGCCGAGCCTACATCAACGCTATTCGGGGGTATCACGCACCTGTAAGTTTGCGACCCGAGAGCCCGAGCAGCTGGTCGGTGGTGGAATCCAAGTAATGCTTACTGTTTCTGTGATTAACGTCTGTACCGCTGGCATTGGAAACCCTGGGTATCGCGTTGCCCTTTTCGACCGCGGCGGATTCGGCTTCGTTTGCGTCATCGTTGACATTGAACACACGATTGAATTCTGCCAACATAAGGCTAAAGACACCAGCGGGGATTCCGAGTGTCGGACTGAACACAATCCCAACGTTGCGCATCGTCATTTTGTTGATGTTGGCATTCTGCACGATAGAGATGAGATGGGCCGTCAAAGCACGGAGAAGAGTGTAATTTGCGACTGGTAGGACCGCGATAAGATGTGAAAGCTCGGTGATCCTTTCCTGGGGATCTACCAGGTCTAAGGGAATAAACGATCGTATAAGGAGAACGGAAAGTGAGCGCAGATTCGCAGATACGGGGAATATGGAACGTACCCATGACGGAGAGGAACCGCATATGTAGATCACGCGTCAGAATGCTCGTCGGTAGATCCCGAAAGAAACTCTTGAGTAGACCTGCTATGGCATGGGGATCCCAATATTCGTCCGACCGAAGCAGGTCCACGTCCGCCTCTTATCATGAGAGTTAGCCGGTGCATTTCAGGCACTGCAACAAGGGATTACATACCAGAATTGAACTTATCTTTCAAGTTCTTTATGACGGCAGAGCTTCCACTGAGTCGATAGATGCCTTCCTCCTGGTCAGCCTTCGTCTTTTCCAAATACTCAATGCAGCGAAAGACGATTGCCGGCAGACCGGCGATGCTCGCCACTTCTAGGGACTCCTCCAGCATCACGCCAAACACCGCGCGGTGAATGCCAGCAGGGGCAATGGGTTTCTCTGAACATGTGGATCAGACATCTGCAATTGGTTGATCGGCCATTAGGCGCTCACCTCCATGCTGTCGCCAACCCCACTGGAACATACGCGATTTGACCTTATCCCTGCGGTCACCTTGCACAGCTTCTGTAACCGTTTCCTTTGCACCAAATTTGTGTCCTGGAGGAATCGGTGTACCATTCATCGGCCCCGATATTTTGACCTTTGTTGGCATATCTATGCGAGACGCTCCTTGATTAACGCCGTCAGGGGAAACCGGGCGGTCACTGGGAGGAAGGCTCTCAGATGAATGTAAGGGTTCTGGGACAGTGCGGTGAAGAGAGGTACGCTGAACTTGGCGGTGACGTGGGTGTTCTGGAGAGGGTTGAGGGTGGCGGCCACCGCCGCGACTGCCCTGAGGTTCAATCAGATCCGGATAATGACCCAATTCGGAATTGGCCCGAGGTCCGAAGGAGGGTATGAGGTCGCCACCAGCGGTATCCAGAGGGGACGTAGTGGGGAGTGAGCTAGACAAGGGTGACTCGACACCCTGAGCAGGCGACGGCGAGCCTTTGTCCAACAAACGCCTTGCAGTCTGTGCATCTGTGAATGCTTGGCCCGATTGCTCAGGACTTGATACCGTATTAAGACTTTTTGATGAGCCACCAGAAGCTTCGTCATATGAAGGTAAAGCCTGAAAGAGCTTCGCATTCGACGGATCCGGAGCGAGTCGCGACAAAGGGACTGCAGAACTGACGTTGATGTCTTCCTTTACCATACCTCGCTGCGTGTGCCGGCGATCTCGAGGGGGCAGCGTTAATTCTGGAGGCACAATGGAACTAGTGCTCGATCGGGGCTGACTTGACGATACTGAAGTTGTGGCAGACGCAGACGTGTTGACATAGAGGCTGCTGTGCGGTGACGCATGTTCATCGTATGCGCCTGAGACATAGCGCACAAGTATTTCGACCCAACTATCACGCTCACTGTCGCTTTCGGCACATAGAACATGACGATGGGATGCTCCCGTGCCTTTTTTGAGCTCGATGATCAAGAAGGCGTGGCGATACTCGCCCTCTTCGTCGGATTCGCGTCTGTCTGCTGGCCGGTGCTGGCGGCCAATCTGAGCACCGGTGATGTTGATCGTTCCAAGATGTTGACCACCCCGCTAATAGAGAATATGATCAGGAACATTGCTCGTCCGTCGTCAGCAAGCCCGGTAACGCACACTTTCATAGTATTCCAGCTGCGGACCCTGAAGAACGAAAAACCTCGTCTTCCAGCCCCCAAAATTCTTCCCGCGTTTTGTAAGGTAGCCTTCTTTGTAACCTTCTCGAACAACAGGTTTGTTTGTTTCTTTAATGACATCCGACGTGAGGAACGCGATAATCTCATCGTTGTTCTTGACGGGAAGGTTGATGAGTGCCTGAACATATTGCTCTAATACGGCCTACAAGACTGACATGAGTTTCTCGGCATGAGTAGCGCAGAAAAAAGGCCATACTTTGCGTTGATCCACCCTCGAAGGTGCATGATCCTTCCACAGTTTCCCATCTGGTAAATGAGGAATTTTCTTGTGAATACTCTTGCCGTACCGAGAACGGATTCGTTGGTCCAATCCGAGCACGTCACTATAGAGTTTTTCAACCATGTAAGGCTCTTTTTGATTTCCAGGATCGACCAGAACCACGAAGGAGAGAACATCCTTGCCGCGTTCATTCGGCCGAATGGACGAATTTGTTACATTGATACGTGTGTAGGGAAGGTCGTAGGGTAGCAGAGGAAGGGCACGGAACTGCACCAGGGATTCTTGCTCCGGAATAACACTCTGATATGTTGAAATAGTCGATGAGCGGGCACCATAAGCATTGGGCGTTGGGGTGGTAGGGGACTCTGGTCCATCCATCCTACGGGCCCGGTCGACGGGAGGAATTGCCTGTGGTGTTTTTAACGTGGGCTCGCTGTTACTTGGGTTACTTGGGTTTGCTACGCCAGGTGGGAGGGGGAAGTCATCGGCGGCAGGGGGTTGCACTGAGACGCGTGGCTGCCTAGGGTCATCCGGAGGATTCCTACTATCTTGAGGAACTGCTGACGTCAAGCTATAGTCAGCAGCGGACTCATACAGACTGTCCGAGTCTTCTAAATCCAGGAACTCTCCATCAGACAAATCCTTTCGCGCAGATGACTTATCAGTGGTAGAATCCGGGGGATCAGGTACAATATAGGTATTAGAACGTGCAGGAGACAGTGTCTGACTATGTCCTTGGCTGTCGACCGGTGAATCAATAACTGAAGACAGATACTGCTTTGCCTCTTCCGGAAGGGTTATTCTCGATTCGCGGCTAGCAGCCTGCAGTTGTGCGAGAGATGGCCGACTGAATTGGCCAGAGGGGCCTGCCGTCTCTAATGGGGATGGATCTGACGATCCAGGCGGAAATGCGCCATTTGGGGGGTAGTCAATCGAGGGTGACGCAGACCGACTGGCTGGGGATGAAGAAAATCCAACGTCTGAATCACGGGGACCATCGACCTTGGGAATTTTGAGTGGCCTTATTAAAGGTTGCTGAAGGGGAGGTGAGCCCGACGCCGCTGGTGTAGTTGAGGCATCAGGTAGGGGAGGCAGGGGATGCGATACTGTTACTGTCGGAAGAACTCTCGAACTTGGCAACCAGTCAGGAGTAAGAGCGTGCGATTCAGTATTGTCAACCAATGCTAAGAGTTGGGAAGTTTAGCAAGCTGGAATGGAAGATGTAATACAACAAAATGGTGCACACCAGTGTCTGCCGATTGATGACGGGTGGGTCGAGCAGGACCTGAACTTGGAGAGGGGTGCGGTTCAGAACCCTGGCGCATTCCATTGCTGGAGGGGGATGGTTTCAACTGCTTCTCCCTCGCTCGATGGCCTCGCGCAATGGCATCTGGGTTCTCGCCAAGCTTTAATAGCATCGCCTTGTAAGCATCTCTCTCTGTTCTAACCCTCTCTAAGTTTCTTTGCGACTCGGTGTAAAGCCCACGGGACCTCTCGATGAGTTTCCAGAGCTGAGTATTCTGGGATGAGAGGAGGATGCGTTCGGAAATACTCTGTTCGAGAGCACTAAGGGTTGGATTCTCCGTATCTGTATGGGCAGAAAGCACGGATTCAAGGGTGAGACCATGCTGGGATGAAGTCGCTAATGAGCGGCCGACAGAAGAGGTTGGTAAGTCGTGAAGGCGTCGCGGTGGGGTGGCGGAGGCGCCGGTCATGATTTGCAGGCGTCCGTTAGTACTACAGGAAGGGATCAGTTAGAAGGAAAATGAAGAGGATGGGAGGGGCGTACAGGTGGGATGGCTAAGGGAAGCAGCCGCCCGTCGGTGACGACTTGTGAACCAGCGCAGAACTCGGGGGAAGGGGGGAAGAGAGAAGAGAAGGCACAGGTCAACTGTGGAACGACGGTTAATGAGAGAGCTGCTGGAGCGAGTTGGCTCTCACCTCCCGACAGCGATCACGGTAACCGTCGCGATTGGCTCAGATGCAGGTCCACTCCCCATCCTCCCTCTCTCCTTCTCCCACACATCCGCTCGGTCTCCAGCAACAAGTTCTTATTGTATCTGCCATGTAAATACATTGTATGTCAGAACGACCCTCGGACTCCTGAGGTACCCGAACATGGCCCAATATGAAAGAAGCTTCGGCAAACCAGTTGTTTTGTCACCGCGATCACCACCTTCCTCCACATTAAAATTTTTGCACCTGGCCACACTCAGCGACGTCCTCGGACAGTCCTCGGGCGCCTTTGACAGTTTGACAGTAGCAACGGCCCGTACCCGTTAGTCTTGTTACTAGTAGTTTGATTGATGTTCTCCTTCGGGTCTTGCTGGATGGCTCTTCGGGATGTTGCGCGCCCCCCATACCCCTCCCTGCGACTGAGGTCGCGTATAGCGCACTATTCGTGGCCGAGACCCCTGTTGTCAAGAAACGTCAATTCGCTGTCCCATGATACACGCAAAGACAAGGATTCCGAGTCAGGCCTGGAGAGAGGGTCAGAAAGGCCAGAACATGCTGTCATCTCAACCTTCGATCTTTTCAGTATTGGGGGTGAGTGTGGTGCAAGTTTGACTACACGCGCGAGAGAGTATGACCCCTTCTCACCGCGAAATAGTCGGTCCAAGTAGCTCGCATACCGTTGGCCCAATGCGTGCAGGAAAAATATTCATCAATGACTTATTAGAGTTGGGTTTACTGGACAAGGTGAGTGTGAATCGTGATATTCGATAACATGACATTTCAATGTCTCCCAAGATCAGAACAATAAAGATCTCGCTGTATGTCTCCCTCCTGTGCATTACAAGCAGCGCTAAAATCCATTCTAAGATACGGATCACTGGCTGCGACAGGTGCGAATTACTATAACTGCATCGTGTCAATTCCAGGTCATGTTAACACCAGATGATTAGGAAAAGGGTGGGCTTACATCCAGACGTGAATCCAACGACTTGTTGATGATTCTTGCTTTGAAGCCACCATACCCCCCAAGCAATACTTCTTGGTCTAGAAGGTCTTCCTTCATCTTTCTATCTCTGCGTGCACACTCACTCGACGTGTGTAGGTTCTGATCCGGAAACAATCGACACTGGAACGATCCCCTCACGATACGCTGCAATCCGGACAAACAAGACACTTCTACTTGGGGGAAAGCATCGTATTTCGTATGATATGGACCGTGACATGTTGTGGAGGTGGGATCAAGTCCTTCGGACGCATCCGAACGGAATGCGATTTTCTGTTTTCAACGAGAATGGCGATCTTTTGGCCACTAATGAGTACTTCAGGTAATGTGTTCTGACAAACCGGCATCAGCTGGCGTACGGTGGAGTATGGATGCTAAAGTAACGCAGCGTCGGTGGTGGCTTTGTTGTGAACGAAAAGACAAAGGGTGCGTTTGGACAGAAGGAGCTTATGGAATCATCCTCATTCTTTGCTGTTCTAGTCGACGAAAATCTTTTCTACAAGGGTGTTGACAAAAGTTCGGTGCATAGCGCGCGACTGCATCAACATGTACATGTAGCGGAAAGTTCAAATGTCGGGAACCGTGAGGCCCAATCTGGTGGCGAGCAGCCGCCATATCCTTTCAAATCTGGGGACAGTTTACTCAACCTGACACGTACCTACAACGTAAGGCCCATCCTTTCTTGTTCCCTCGTCGGCCTGTGATTCCGTATAATTTCGAGAAGAGCATGGACCTGACACTGGCGCTGAACCCTTTTTACTTCTGAAAGACCTTTGCACCAGGACGTTCAGACTGGATTTCCGTTTAAGCATCACAGCACATGCTAACTTTCTCTGGTCACAGATGAGTATCGCTCAGATCGTGTATGACAACGAGCGCTCTTTCGGATACAACAATGAAGACATTCACGACAAGGTTAGATTAACATGACATGACCAAATGGGCTTAAATAACATGCGCGCAGCTAATGCGCATATGGGTGGTCATGGATGGTTGTATACGATCTGGGGTCCATACACATGAGACGATGCTGCCGGGTCGCCTTGGCTTGCGCCGGCGGGCCCCGATTCTCTATCGGCGCCTCATGAGAGGGTAGGCAGTCCACCGCTAATCTTACAACTTATCCCCTGAGAGAAACGTCCGGTCAGCTTCTACCCCGGGCTGTCAACACCACACCTTATGGCCATCGAAGGCGAGAACCAACCCGTTGGCGCGATAGATGTACCTGACAGCGACATCCGTCTAAGAGATCCTTCTTCGGTAACAAGTCCAGCCGGAGGACTCAGGGGCCCGGGGCGCTCCCACACGGCGAGGGTCGTGGGCTCCTTTGACCACCCCATATTGCCAGAACCACCTGTCAGTTTTTTTTGATATTTTGTCGGCTATCGACTGTGTGGCGCTGACATTTTCCATGGCTCAGAGGAAGACAATGATACCTGCTATGGATTTCTTATCGTGCTACGCAATTGCGGTGAACGAAGTTAATGCGAGCGGCGGGCGTATTGTCACATCGCCCACAAACGGGGCTGCCGGAGTTATACCTGCAGTTTTGAAATATATCGTTGAAGTACCCAGCTCCGCCTTCCTGCAAGTTTCTAGGTTCAATACCTTTCCTTATACAGTTCGTTAGTGATGATCCGGAGAAGTCAATCAAGACATTCTTGTTAACGGCAGCCGTATGACTTGCGCTAGTGATCTTCTGTGAATTTGATTTACCCCATAAGCAGGCGATTGGCATGCTTTTCAAGCGCGGCAGCACGATCTCTGCTGCGGAAGGTGGATGCCAAGCTGAAGTTGGAGGTATGTACAGTAATACACATGCGTAGTCATCCAGAGAATAATAACCCCAATAGTTGCATGTTCGATGGCCGGCGCTGGATTCGCCGCGTGCATGGGTGGTAAGTTATACTACTTTCGCCCGGCGGGCTTCTCACCCTCTAATGATTGGGCCTCACAGCATCCCCTGAGACTGTTCTGCAAGCTGCAGAAATCGGAATAGGTCCGCTTCTTGTCTCTTACGGGAGTGGCTTGGATTGGAGACCAACGACCTGCAGAGCATAATCTTGGGTTGACATGCGATCCTATCGACGGACTCGTTCAGGTCCCATGCATCGTACGTCACCAGCTTCAAGGAATAGTCTCAGTTATTAACTTCATGGTTCTTTGTTCAGGAGCGCAATAGCCTTGGTGGTACGTTGTGCGAGCCCAAGATATTACGAACTATTCTTATAGGGAGATCTCTAGCCGTGAAAGCCGTGACAGCCGCACAGCTGTCTATGGCCGCAGAAGGTGTCTACTCGGTGACGCTAGACGAAGCGATAGAGGCTATGCGTGTGACTGCCGCCGACATGAGTGTCAAGTACAAGGAAACTAGTCTTTCAGTACGCTCTTGTTTTTTCCCGGCTCCTTCGTTGAGTATACTGAACTACGTTCAACAGGGTCTCGCGGTATGCATACGTTGCAATTCTTGGATATGGAACTTGTATTGAAAATCTTTGCAGACAAGCGTCAAGATACCTCTCACGGTGCCTGCCTGGTAGGTTTCTGTTCATTCAGTGTATTCACTCGATCAATCTCAACAATCTACAATCAGCTGAAGCCTACCAGAGCTTGTGCCTCTATTTGCCCTGGGTTTAGTAGAACTAACCCCTGGACGCTCGTGTTAAAGACGCTTAACGTTTAACGCTCCCCTTTCACTTCGTGTGTGTGAAGGGCGGTCACCTTTGAATTACTTACATAGAATCCACCTCATGCCAGGACATTACCGATATACCCAAGTAGACCTCCTAATGCACCATCCAAAAGGAGTGTTGGTTTTCTGATCTTATCCTCCGTTACGCCCAGGTTCTTTGTCCATGTGAACTTTTCGCTATCATGGTTATTTCTAATAGAACGCGATTGAGCGCCTTTCGCTTTGACGCCGGGTATCGTCTGATTGACCCATCCTATCATTCCATGGGCTGGTCGTTGCAAATCACTATCACCGCAGGTAGGGTCGATGAGTCATCCGCCCTATCTACATGCAGTGATTGACCGTTTCTGGTACTCATCACTCCACGGTGCAGCTGAAATTTGTCAGTAGCTTCTCCCCGTCTTGTTCATTTTAGACTGTCAGGTAGTATCATGGATCAGAGCGCTAGAGGCTGGATAATTTAAAAGACACCTCGATGGCAATGCAACGCACACATACAAATACTAGTAGTGGTAGAAAATTCTAAGCACTGGAAAGATTCACTCAAGAGATTCGACCTCGGGAAAGATCTTCCTTGACCTGTTGATCACTGGCAGGCAAATCAGCGAACGCCCTGGCCCTGATAATGTCCCCGGACTCCAGGACTCCAGGACCTCACTCACGACACCTCGCTTGCGGGCTTTCAGCGACGTCCGGTCGGCTGTCTCGACCCTTGTATATCGCTGAACGACCGTTGTGATCGTCATTCGGTTGATATCGGAGACGAAGTCTTGATGCCAGCATCTGGTCTCGGCAGAAATCAAACTCCATATCCGCTCCTTGTGCCTTAAGTTGTGGGCGGTCTAAGGGGCGATGGCTCTGAAAAGGATATAGCTTGTAAGCCGGTTACCGTGGCCTTGGACGGGACGAAGAACACCTTTTAACGTCGCTAGCGTCGGCAACTTCGATGTCCCACCCCTCTATGTGCCAGATCCAAGGTAGGGTGACAACGAATGTGTCTATAGGGGAACAAAAGGGGTCAGTGGACATAACATTGGAGCGCATCCACGCTTCTAGAATTCCTTTGATGAAGTTAATTGATGAGGATAGGGTAGACTCCTTTTCCCTCGTATGTTAGGCACCTCAGCTACATTCCGCAGTTCAAGGAGTGAAGCCACCCCTGAGGCAACTGTAAGGCTGATTTCAGTCATTTCATGAATACAAACGGCTAAGATATGCTTGTTGCACAGTTGCATTTGAGTGACCTGACATGGCTGTCAAATATGCGGAGATGACGAGGAGGTTGCCTATCAACAAATAAGAAACTGGCGCAGACGGATCTTGACTGTAGCGGTTCTGACGATTCCCTCGATCGTAATTTACAGTCACAGTCAATTCTGTCGGCTAAATACTGCAATCCGATTGGTTGGTCGAGAGCAACTGAATCGGATTACATTGTAAAATGCCCACGGTGAGTAGTCTCCATACGCAGTAGAATTAAATATCACAGTTACCAACGAAACGCGAAGCACTCTGGAACATGAATTGACGTGCCATCTCGGCTGGAGTTATGTTGGCACTGCGTTCGATTTGTTGGTCCATGGCGTGACAATAACTGTGAGGCAAAAATAATTAGGGTGACGAGCGGCGCTGCCTTTCGAGGGAATTTCCCTTGAAAACCAGCGTACATCGCATCTGTCCACTTCAACTGTGGACTCGGAAGTATGCGATATACGCGGCTGAAGACGGACCGGCACCATGCCGGTGCGCCAAAGTATTCGAGGCGTACATACTGTATCAACAGACAGTCTGTGAAAAAGCCACGACCGGTTGCTTGGGGAGTCTTTGCAGTCGCTTGAACGAGGTGGCCCGACATCCACACAAGGTTGAAACCAAAGCGTACAGGAAGACTGGTTTGCGCGGCATGCAAACTTCAACGAAAGAAGTTCGCGGGATGAATCAATAAGAACAGAACAAGATCATAAGGAGTCGTCCACAGCAGAATCACACGAAACATGGTCATAGGCATAGGCTCAAAAACAAGACTTCTTTGGAGGCTTGGGGTTGACGGCTC
The DNA here is from genome assembly GCA_003316425.1 of Russula lepida. Taxonomy (NCBI): domain Eukaryota; kingdom Fungi; phylum Basidiomycota; class Agaricomycetes; order Russulales; family Russulaceae; genus Russula; species Russula lepida. Next base: position 177,183 of record QFEZ01000112.1, read on the forward strand.
GTCAGAACTTGAAGCGGGGTTTGCTCGCGTACTAGTACGTATCCAAAGTTGCGAAGTGCAGGTTGGTGGATACCAGCACAAGGACAAATATACGCTGATCAATACCAGGACTTGGTGGCGTGAGCAATCGCATGGTGAGAAGAACGAGAATTACGTCTACGTCCTAAATGAGTGCAATGTTCCGATGACGTAGGAGATGGTTTGGTAACGCAGCATGAACTGCCAATGTCGATGACCTGCTTGTCTACTCAAATGCGTGTGGCAAAGATCATCAGCAAGGCAATTTTTTAACTTTTCCGAGACGCCGATGTTTTCAGGACGTCCCGGGAGGAGTGAGGGGCCTTCGGCCGTTTTATTTGTCAAAACAGCTATGAAGTCTGAAGATGGGCTTGAGTTGAGGTATTAGTCGAATTTTTCGAAGGGTAATGATAGGTGAACTTTCAGGTTCTCACCCGAATGAGTTGGTCTAATAGGAGAGAATACCATGCTCCCAACAAGCCGCATTTCCCCCCCCCTCGGTGACCTCCAATAGTGTTTCGTCCACATGGATCATGGCGATTCGAAGATTGAGAAGTACGCCCGTAGTCAGGCAAGGTGCCACTCCTGGTCTCAAAATCAGGTCATGGAAATCTTGAAAGACCGTCCGATGGGTTCTACCAGTCGGTCAAGTCTGCTCAGATGAGTGGTGAGATTTGGGATGTACAGGTGTTTCCGGATCGGAGATGACATCGTCGCTGGATACGATGCGAGTTTCACCGAAGAAAATGTCCATTAAGGAATGGCTTTTTGTTGTTTTAAAGACTTCAAGGTAGAGTGGTGGAGTTGTTCCAAACTCGATATTAATATTGGTGCAGTGGCCTGGAAGACCTTCGCATACGATCACCGGAAAAATTAAAATGTGTAGAATCCTATTTTAATATTCAACGCCAGGACCTCACAGGCCTCACCTGCCTGAGAGAAGCCAGGAGTACCAGAGTAGAAAGTCTCCTGGTTTGCAGTGACTTGGAGAGTGGAGTGGACTCGGAGTGGACTCGGACTCGGAGTAACCGTCCGCAATTGTCCAGCAGAGCGTGCCTCAACTCCCTCTCCTAGCCACTAACTTACCCGCTGCGACGTGAAGAAATTTGGATGGCTCCTCATTGGCTCTCAACGCTAGCATCTATAGGTATGGCTGTCGGGCCCCCGCTCGTCTATGTAGATCAGACGGTGTCCATAATCAAGAAGAAGTACGCGTTATACCCTGCACCATGGATTCCTGACTTACTCAAGTCACCCGTTCAGAGATTCCACAGGATTTTCTCGAGACGTCTGTGCAGTGTTGTGCGCAAATTCTATTCTTTTGTTGCTTGTCGACTAACTGGTGGACTAGGCTGCTCGCTAATATCACCCGATGCTTCTTCTGGCTCGGAGAGCGCTTTGAGTTTGCGCTCTTATTACAGTCTCTCCTGATGATTCTGTGTCAAGTAAGTTCCCTCTGCATGCGTTTAAGGAAGGCTGAACTGTCTTAGCTAGCGTTGTTGTATATCTGCGTGCTCTATCGCCCTCGCTTAAGTACTGAGGACCTTGGCACGTCTACCCGACCCCTGGGGTTCTGGCAATGGACGACCTATTCGCAACATATCGAGTTCCTTGCGGGCTATATGTAGGAAACAAAACTCCCATAATTATTGCCCTCTTCTCACTTGCGTTAGTGTCCTCCTTACGATTCTGGTGCTTATATTCGGCCGAGTGGATGTTTTCGTGTGGCTCCTGGGCTTCATTGCGTTGGGGTTAGAGAGCACGTTGCCACTTCCGCAATTTACGACGTTGGTCACCTCCCTTTCAAGCACTTTGCTCTACTTATTCTCATCTAGCAATTACAAGCAAAAGTCTTTATATGGATTCCGGATGTCAACACTTGTAGGTTGGGTTGGGGGAGACTCGTACAAGTACAGCCACACTCGCATCTCCAAACCGGAAAATTCATGATTTCCTCGCAGAACGGTGTATTTTTTCGTACAAGGGAGCCCTCTCCAGTTCAAGATTTGTGCAGTTTTCCAACTCTCTGTGGACATTGGTAAGGGAGGGTATCATCGCGATTGTACTGTATGCTAACAATTCATTTGGCAGCGATCATTCTACAGAGGCTGTACTACGGGAATGCACCACCTTCTACCGCGCTGACAGAAGACGATGACTTGGAGCAAGCTCTGGTCTTGGCGGAAGAGTAGATTGTGTTAGACTGTGTACCTAAAATTAATATAGAGCTGTGCGGCAAACAAGCCCAAATTAAGTTGGTGTGATGCGAGTGACTGGCTAAGCTGTGCTAACAACTTCACACTCTGACGCGTCCCCTTGAGCCGTTCGACGGCATTGCACCCCCTCATCTCTTCATTATGGATATTTCTAAACCCATCGCGTTTGCAGAGCATCTACAACTCTCCAGTCTCGGTATTCAACCAGCATCAATTTCGTTCCAGGTTCATACGACTCAATGTGCCCATCTGTTTCATTTGCTCACCCAGTAATCCATTACACAGACCTTAACCCTCGAATCCGACCATTTTATCTGTGTGCGCGAAAAGGTTAATGAGCAGAATCAAGTCGTAATCATTGACCTCTCCAACGCCAACGATGTCCTCCGGAGACCAATTGGTGCCGATTCGGCCATCATGCATCCCACCCAGAAAATTTTGGCACTGAAGTGCAAGTGTTAAATGAATCTTCGGAATCTAACCAATGCTAAAATCTATGACAGCGAATAGGACTCTTCAGATTTTCAACATCGACACGAAACAGAAAGTCAAGGCCCATGAAAACAACGAGAACGTCGTCTTCTGGAAGTGGATTTCCGAGTCTGCACTAGGCCTCGTTACGGATACCTCGGTCTATCATTGGAGCATAACCGACGCCACGTCCCCGCCACAGAAGGTCTTTGACCGTCACGCAACCCTCGCCGGTAGCCAAATAATCAACTACCGCATTTCCGCAGATGAAAAATGGATGGTTTTGATTGGCATCGCGGGAAATACTGCAAATCCAAGCGCGTTCAAGGTGAAGGGATCTATGCAACTTTACAGCCGTGAGCGTGCTGTGTCACAACCCATTGAGGGCCACGCTGCTGCATTTGCAGAAGTTAAGCTTGACGGCAACCAGCACGTAACAAAGCTATTTACATTTACGGTACGGACGGGTAATGGGGCCAAGGTGCGTGTAGTTGTGTCGCGTGTTTTTTCTTTTCTTTTCTTGGTGACATTTGGCCCTGTCAGTTACATGTTGTAGAGATTGACCATCAAGGTCCTGACCCTCCATTCACGAAGAGAGCCGTCGATGTATACTTCCCACCTGAAGCTACAAATGATTTCCCTGTCGCCATGCAAATGTCCAAGAAGCACGGAGTTGTCTACCTTGCGACGAAGTACGGCTTCATTCACCTATATGATCTCGAATCCGGTGCATGCATCTATATGAACCGTATCTCTGGCGAGACAATTTTTGTGACAACCGAGCATGAAGCGACAAACGGGATTCTTTGCATCAATCGCAAGGGTCAGGTACTCGGCGTTAGTGTGGACGAACAAACTTTGGTGCCATACATTCTGACGACCCTGAACAACACGGAGCTCGCATTCAAGCTTGCAAGTCGCGGTAACCTGCCTGGTGCAGATGACCTTTACATAAAACAATACCAATCGCTATTCCAGAGTGGACAGTACAACGAGGCTGCCAAGATTGCTGCGAACTCACCAAGGGTTTGTCGTCTTCTTTAATCTCCGCCTATGGGCATCATGTTCACACTTGATCGATAGGGTATCTTGCGCACAGCCCAGGTTATCGAGTCATTCAAACAGGCACCAGCTCCTCCTGGAGGCCTTTCTCCAATTCTTCAGTACTTTGGTATCCTCTTGGAGAAGGGGGAGCTCAATCATCTCGAGTCTGTTGAGCTGGCGCGCCCGGTCTTGCAGCAGGGCAGGAAACAACTCCTGGAAAAGTGGCTCAAAGAGAACAAGGTGATTACTCTCATGACCTTCACTCCGTCCCATCTTCTGATCAACGTGCTTTTAGCTTACTTGCAGCGAAGAGCTCGGTGATATCGTGCGCCAGCATGATATGACATTAGCCCTGAGCGTGTACCTCCGTGCAAATGTACCGAGCAAGGTCATCGCTTGCTTTGCGGAGACAGGACAAACGGAAAAAATTGTCTTATATGCGAAGAAGGTTGGATATCAGCCGGATTATGTCGCTCTTTTGCAACATATTATGCGCACAAATCCTGACAAAGGTGCCGAATTCGCATCTGCATTGGTTAATGACGAGACCGGGCCGCTTGTCGACGTCGAGCGAGTCAGTGATCTCTCATATATCGGTAATGTCATTGGCTAATGGAGTCCCGTAGGTTGTCGACATATTTATGTCGCAAAACATGATTCAGCCTGCCACGTCGTTCTTGCTGGATGCGCTCAAGGAGAACAAACCGGAGCAGGGACCATTGCAAACACGCCTCCTTGAGATGAACCTCATTCACGCACCGCAAGTTGCTGATGCAATTCTTGGTAATGAAATGTTCAGCTATTACGATCGCCCTCGCATCGCCAACTTGTGCGAGAAGGCTGGTCTTCTGCAAAGGGTAAATTTTCACCTGTCCCTGACATTACCGAATCTAAACCGTAAATAAAGGCTTTGGAGCATTATGAGGATCTTGCGGATATTAAAAGAGCTATTGTCCACACCAACGTTCTGGCTCCTGATGTACGTGTCCCATCGATCTTTTTTATGTTAGCTGACACGCGCGTTCAGTGGCTTGTCAATTACTTCAGTCGTCTCACCACGGAGCAATCGTTGGCGTGCATGAACGAGATGTTACGTGTAAATATTCGCCAGAATCTGCAGGTCGTGGTCCAGATTGCTACCAAGTATTCTGACATCCTTGGCGCAGTCAAGCTCATCGAGATGTTCGAGTCGTTTAAGAGCTTCGAAGGTAAGCCCGATGGTATCCATGTGACTGAGGCTGACCGTCGGCAAGGTCTCTATTATTATCTTGGTTCCGTCGTGAACCTGAGCGATGATCCGGAGGTTCATTTCAAGTACATCCAGGCTGCTACAAGGACAGGTCAAATTCGTGAGGTTGAGCGGATCTGCCGGGAGTCAAATTACTATAATCCTGAGAAGGTCAAGAATTTCTTGAAGGAGGCTAAACTTGCGGATCAGCTTCCACTCATAATCGTTTGCGACCGCTTCGACTTCGTGCACGACCTTGTTTTGTATCTGTATCAAAACGGACTCACGAAGTTCATCGAGGTGTATGTGCAGCGCGTAAATTCCGTGCGCACTCCCCAAGTCATCGGTGGTTTATTGGATGTCGACTGTGATGAGGCTACGATCAAGAGTCTCCTTGCGTCGGTCACTGGAAACTTCCCTATCGATGAGCTCGTGAATGAGGTCGAGCAGCGTAACCGCCTGAAGCTTATCTTGCCTTGGTTGGACACGCGTGTGCAGGCTGGTAGCCAAGATCCTGCTATCTACAACGCGATCGCAAAGATCTCCATCGACAGCAACAACAATCCCGAACAATTTTTGAAAGAGAATAACGTATGTTTGTATCTCTTTTGATGACGTGATGCTGAAGTTTGCTTCTAAAGTTATATGAACCGCTTCTCGTCGGTAAATTCTGCGAGGCTCGTGACCCCTACCTTGCGTACATTGCATATGCCAAGGGCTTCTGCGATGAGGAGTTGATTTCCATCACGAACGAGAACACTATGTTCAAACAACAGGCGCGCTATCTTGTCAAACGTCGTGTTCCTGAGCTGTGGGCACAAGTCCTTGTCCCGGATAACATCCACCGTCGCCAGCTGATCGATCAGGTCAGTATGAAGCTTTTAGAATCTCTTCCTGATGCTAAGTGTCTCACAGGTGGTCGCGACTGCTGTTCCCGAGAGCACCGATCCCGATGATGTTTCTGTTACTGTCAAGGCCTTCTTATCCGCCGATCTCCCCATAGAACTCATTGAATTGCTCGAGAAGATTATTTTAGAAACCTCACCATTCAGCGACAACCGGAATCTTCAGAACTTGTTGCTGCTCACTGCTATTCGTGCTGATAAAGGGAAGGTCGTGGGTTATATCAACAAACTGCAGAACTACGACGAAGGAGAAATTGCCAGAATTGCCACTGATCATGGGCTCTATGAGGAAGCCTTCACGATTTATAAGAAATTCGAGCAACACGTGAACGCCATTAACGTGCTTGTGGAATACATTGTCTCGATTGACCGTGGCCTGGACTACGCAAACAAGGTCAACAAGCCAGACGTTTGGAGCCGGTTGGCTAAGGCCCAACTTGACGGCCTCCGGATTCGTGACTCTATCGGTAATGCTCAGCAATTTCTTATTGACTTTACTCAACTCACGGCAACTCTCCATAGATTCTTATATCAAGGCCGAAGATCCCTCAAACTTTGTGGAGGTCATAGAAATCTCTAACCACGCTGGCAAATACGACGACCTTGTTCGTTTCCTCCAAATGGCACGCAGGAGTCTGCGTGAGCCTAAGATCGATACCGAGCTCGCATACGCTTACGCAAAAACGGATCGCTTGCACGATATGGAGGACTTCTTGAATTTCACAAATGTCGCAGACGTCCTCGAAGTTGGGGAAAAGTGTTTCGAAGATGAACTGTACCAGGCAGCGAAACTTCTTTTCACAAGCATTTCAAACTGGGCTCGCCTTGCTACAACCCTTATCTATCTTGGCGAGAACCAGGCAGCTGTCGAAAGCTCACGCAAGGCCGGGAACACTCAGTAAGCTTTTGTCCCCTCCGGTCCTGGACATGGCGCTAACCACCATCAGGGTTTGGAAGCAGGTGCATGCTGCATGTTTGGAGAAATCAGAGTTCCGTCTCGTGAGTTTCCATCATCTTTGGGATGGCGTTCACTCTGGACCTAAGTTCAATAGGCTCAAATTTGTGGTCTCAACATCGTCGTCCATGCAGAAGAACTTGCTGGTTTGATTCAAGGCTACGAGCGTCGCGGCCACTTCGAGGAGATCATTTCTCTTCTCGAGGCTGCTCTAAGCTTAGAGAGAGCTCACGTAAATCCACTTCCTATCGTCCAGTTGATCTCGGAACTCATTAACAAGGATAGATGGGTATCTTCACTGAGCTGTCTATTCTCTACAGCAAATACCGCCCCGAGAGGCGTGAGTACAAGAGTACCTACTCATAGAGCGTAATGGAGACTAAACTTCGTTTCTTTATCAGTGATGGAACACTTGAAACTCTTCGTCTCACGCATCAATATTCCCAAGGTCATTCGCGCTGCAGAGAAGGCACATTTATGGCCAGAGCTCGTTTTCCTTTACGTGAAATATGACGAATTTGTGCGTCCGACTCGCCAGCTCGACACTACTGTACCTGACAAACTCCATAGGACAATGCCGCCCTCGCTATAATTGAGCGTTCTGCTGACGCTTGGGACCACAATCAATTCAAAGACGTCATTGTTCGCGTGGCAAATGTTGAGATGTACGTATCGCCAAAGTTCCTGCCTCCCTGTTTATATCAATCTTACTCGTAATGCACTAGTTATTACAAGGCCTTGTCGTTTTATCTGCAAGAGCAACCGCCTCTTCTCACAGACCTACTCACCGTACTTATCCCACGTATCGATCATTCGCGCGTCGTGCGTATGTTCCGCCAGGTTGATCATATACCACTCATCCGCTCGTACCTTATCGCCGTGCAACACGTAGGTTCCCTCGACCTTAGATAATATGCATCCTGATTCCTTTCCAGCTCAACATCGAGGCGGTGAATGACGCATACAATGACCTACTCATCGAAGAAGAGGACTATAAAACACTCCGGGATTCTATTGACAGCTTTGACAACTTCGACAACACTGGTCTCGCAAGACGGTTGGAGAAGCATGAGCTACTTGAGTTCCGCAGACTTGCTGCGCACCTGTATAAGGTGTGTTCTGGAAATTCAATCGATGGGATAAAGTTGACATTTCCGGCGTCAGAAAAACGGCCGCTGGGAAGAATCGATCTCCCTCAGTAAGCAAGACAAGTTATACAAAGACGCAATGGTTACAGCCTCCGTTTCTGGTTCCACCGATATTGCTGAGGAACTTCTTTCCTATTTCGTGGACATCGGGAACAAGGAGTGCTTCGCGGCGTTGTTATACATTTGCTTCGATCTATTGCGCTCCGACGTCGTTGAGGAGCTGTCATGGCAGCATGCTCTGAATGACTTCTATATGCCATACAAAATTCAACACCAAAGGACGCTGGTCGACAAGTTGGCAGCGCTAGAGAAGGAAGTACGGGAACGATCGAAGAAGGAGCAACAGAAGGAACAACAGGAGGCTGATGCTCCCATAATCAATCCTGGTGGCTTCGGGGGGCGCCTTATGCTGACACAAGGAAATGGGTATGGTCCTTTTGGATTTTTGTTCGCGCTCATTACTAAGTACTTGCTTGACCTTGACAGTATTGCTGGACAAGCCCCTCCACCTTCATTGAACGGTACTACCGGGACCGCCTTCGGGATGCCTCCTGTGAGTCAAAACGTGGAGTCTCCTCTGTCTAGGATCTGATACTGATTACTTTCTAAGCAAATGACCGGTTTTGGCGCTTTCTGACTTTTTTCCATTGTTACTTATATGTCCTGTCGTAATGTCCTAGTTTCCCACCTCTTGATCTTACCTTTCTTCGTGGACTATTATCTTTCCGTGCCTGCGCACAGGTTGCTTGTGAACTGAGGGCATATCTGAATTTATTCACTGAAGGAAAGCAAACGGCTGCTTGGACCCGATAACGTAGTTACAATACCAGCTTCTGGATGATAATCTACTTCCACCGACCTGAAATGCCAATTTTGCGACTTCGTCCGCGGACTCAACTGCTCACCTCATGATTCAGGTCCCAACTACAAACAAGATGCCGCGCAATGCCCTTCTTCGACTCACGCTGTGATTTACTACCTCAGTGTGGCGTGTGGCGGCGATACACTAATCGAATGATATAGGCCTAATAGCTGGTATCTCAGGCCGTAAATTCCTACCCTCATAGGCCCGGGGCGCATCTGTAGTGGCGATGTCGCAGCGTAGCGGCATGCAAAGGCCGGTAACAATCAGGAATCCCTGCGGTACTCCATCATTGTGCCATGTGGACACTGGCAGAGGGTACAGATCAAAAAGGCGGGCGAAGCGCGCTCGTGATGACCCTGGTAGTAGCGGCGACGTCGGTGAACCGCTATGCCGGTCATCGCGTCATCGTTTATCGTAACGTCAAGTGAGCGGCGGCGGCCTGATCTTAAACGAACTTCTCCGGGAAGCTGGGGGTGGTGTGGGGATGATCAAAAACCGGGCAACGTCACCGACCGAGTGTTGCATGAGCCCGATCCCGATGTGTGCTGTGTGAGTGGATGGATGTTGGATCTCCATGTGCATGGGTGCTGAACCGTTGATCAATTTTAATCATTCCGCGATGGAGGAAACGAGGACTCGGGTCTTGGAAGGGGGAGGTAGTGCGGTCCAATGCCCTGATTGTATTGTACGCCCGCCGCGGCGTGCATATGCATTGGATGTGCATTGTAACGAAACCTCACACTGGCAAACGGTAACCCGTCGGATTCGAACCCGAGTCCGCCGATCTCATTGACAGCTCTGAAAAGACTGAATGTGGTATGATCGTTTCCTTTGAGTTTGTATCACGCGCACGCGAGAGTATAGTACCGAGTACTGTGCGGTATTACATCGGGTGTACGTGGCGCCGCCCGTGTTTCATCCAGTCACAGAAAGAAGTTGCAGACTTCCGAGTCAAAACCATGACGGCGGCCCTCCCTCCGAGTTCAATTGCTGACTGACTGTCCACCGCTCTGTTTTGTGAGTATATCCGACGTGTTTCGACTCGGAGGCATGACTACCCATTGACAGCACACCCTCACGGTACCGGTGCCAGATGATAGGGTGTTCGAACTTTGGTATAGTATCTCTATATCTGTCGTTGTCCACGGTAAGACCCCGACTCGAGCCTTCGCCCTCGTCTTTGTATCACTTGTCACCTGCACTGACATTACGGGATACCTCCACCGTTGGAGTAGATTTCTGACTCGATTGCAACCGGCGGCTTCAATTTCTTCCATGCAATGATGATCTTGCTATTCATTCGATTTTCTCTTGTGACTGCTCCAACGGTGGTATATACCTAATCTGGGACATCCCATGGTGTCCCGTCAGACCCATGTAGGCTTGCCTCCGTCGTCGAATGAATTGAAATGCTCATAATACGGAATACGCTCCAAATAACGCATGTAATACCTACAACGATCAGTACAGGATTGTCCGGAAAGCATGTGTGTAAGTATATTCCAACTGAAGAGGGCGGAACGAATAGGAGCCCAGTATCAAAATGGCAACAAATAAGGGAGAAGCCAGAGCGGTCAGCAATCACATCACAATGCACCTCGGCCGACCCCCACCGCTCGGGCCCCGTGGACGTGTGGTGAGGGACACACGAGCTACCTCATAGAATACCTCCTTGACACCACGATTGTGTTTTGAGCTGCATTCTATTCGTCGAAAATACGGGAGGTCAAGGGGAGGGACAGATGAAGAATGGAGGATAGCATACCGAGGTATCGTGATGCACGTATTCGACGCGCTGTTGCGAGACCTTCCTCGTACTGAACCGCCTCCATGCCATACCGCGCAAGCCGATCTCGGGTTGATAGATCATCACGAAGATCGCATTTGAGGGCTTATAATTGCCTCCGTTAAATTGGGCTATACATCTATACAATCAATACATACCGACAAGCACAAGCTGGAATTTCATTGATCAAAACGGATCTAAGGGGGTTGTAGACACTGGGTGTGACACACCTTCACGCCCGGGCAGTATTCTAATATCTCATCAAGCCACTTTGGGTTGGATGAGTGTTGAGAATAAGTGGACGGCCATCTCCACCCTTGAGAGACAAATGCCCACCTTTGTTTCAATGTTTTCTAACGAAGTGGGGTTGTCCACCTGCATAGAACAGTCGTAAGGACATTAGAATGACAGACATCGAGAATTTCGGCTTGCCGAAAAACACATCATCACGACATGGGTCTCCGCGTAGCTAAGTGAGCGTAGCCGGTCAAACTCCTCTTGACCTATATAGTTGAAAGACAGCGTACAGGGGTTAGACAAGATTGTCAAAGGCGATACTGAGTAGTAGATTACGCACCGGCAGTATCCCATAAACTCAATTCCACCGCTTGCTCATCAACGTGAAGGTCATGGACATAATTTTCAAAGACGGTCGGTTCACTAGTAACGTCATTCCAATCAATGGGGGGTGTGCTTTCATAACCGAAGAAGAGGGACGCGCTAGACTTGTGTGAAATAACCACGCGTGAAGACGTTTAGGAGCGATGTCTTGCCTATATTACGTGTGTCAAAAAATGGGTATTCACAGAAGGAGGAGAAGGGCCCACGAACCACATGCGCCATCTCCACATACGACCACTTTACGCTGTACCTGTTAGGTGCATACGCGGTTAAATGCTGGGATGTGCCCCACAAGAAGACCGAGGTTGCGTACGGGTCTTCCCCTTCCAAACGATGGTTTAGCTGATGATGAGCCACACAAAGACATTGGTTTGCTAGAGGGAGGGAGTGATAGGGTGGGAAACGTGGTGCACTGCAGAGGGCACCGCCTGTGAGGTATTTGAATTCCATATTTGGATAGTCATACGGTTCACGCGTAGTAAGCGACGAGCCAATCTGTCAGGTAGCAGCCTCTAAAATACATTGGCAGTGCCAGGTGATCAAACCTCGGCATACATGCCATCAATAATAATTATCTATATTATCTACATCTACAAGAGTGTTGATGCTCATACATAACGGTGAATGGCTTGACTACTATGATGACTAATACAACCCAAATCCTGCGATGAAATCCTGCCAGGAGCTTTGCATGGTCGTTTCTTCGGGAGTTGTGTTCCGAACATATTGTTCCTCAGGCATCTGGGAATTGAGTTGAATCGGTGAGCACAGAGCTCCGATACCAGCGGACCCCCCATAGTCAAAGACCGGGAAATACGCCGGGAAGACAGACATGTCCAATGAACTATCGGGGGGATTGACATTCCGTGGAGTCTGTGGGACTGAGGAATGCGGGGAGGATACTGGTGGACTTGGGTATGACGCAGCAAAGTCGAAGAACGTGGCCGCATCGGGTAATTGTGGAGATGTGAAGGGCACGCCGTTCGCACTTCTCAGCGGTGGTGCAGGGACGGGCGGTTGTGGTGGTGGTGGTGGTGGTGGTTGTGATGCTCCTCGGCTTGGTCCAAACGTGCGCAAGTAGTCCAGTACCGTTGGATGCACATGCTCGTCGATGCCTCCCTTCAATGGGAATGGTATAACGGGGTGGTGCGAAGTCGGTGATTCTTGCAAGACGACAGGTGATGGAGGGCGCGTCGGTGTTGATCCCTTGCCTACCAGGCGAGTCCTCCCACCGAGGATAGCCAATTCATCATCTTCCATTGACACATCGCCGTCAGAAAGAGCCACTGTACGGATGAGGGGCGACCCTCTCCCATCTTTGAAGCCCTGCAGGCTGGCGTGCGCTTTTTCACGCAGTTTGATCATAATTTCCTGTGTTTGCGGAGTCTCTTATCAGAATCATGTCACATAGAAAAGTGGAAATGGACCGCACCAGAACTTTCTCTGCTTTGAAACCGCGGGCGGCCTTGGAGAAGAGCGCACAAGCGGAATCAAGTTGCACAAGTGCGGACGGAGCCAAACTCAGGGAAGGGCAACGCGTCACTATCGATCCCAAGATAATCTATAGTAAGATTGAATTATGTCAAGGTCTAATAAATGACTCAGATTCCGGTAATTAGACATACCGCGCAGGAGAACATGTGAGTCCAAAGGAACCACATTCTTTCCATTGGCTGTTGGAGTTGGGAATGCAAGTTCCGCATTAGCGCTATTAATGAACCTGCGCTCCTGTAGGCAGCAATGACAGATGTTCCATAAGGGCTGCCGAGAGGGTCTTTGGGATGGTCATTTAATGCACGCGCAAAAAAGCCGCGGTGCATATACAACAAATCTGGCAAGGCCGTCAGAACGTAGGCAATGATACCAAGGGAGGAGGCACGGACTCATTTCTCGGATAGCCAAAACGATGTGGCGTTGCAGCATAAGGGGGATCGACTCAGGGTACGAGCCAAGATTAGGTTCCGAGGACGTACCCCCGAAACCCGCAATCTGTAGGGCTGGGGGAACCTGATAGGCACGCAGCTTCCTATCCAGTTGCAAAATGGTTGCGTAAGTCGGAGTCTTCGCGCCGAACACCTGATCGTGGACAGCCGCCATACATTCCGAAGAGAACCGGTGTTTCCAAGCATTAACTAATCAAACGTCAGCTTTCCCGTCACTGAGCGCGTGTGATACTACTACTGACAGGCGTCCTCCACTGGGGGTTCACCCTGGAATGGCATTTTACAGTCCACATGGGCTGTAGTAAAGGCTGGTGGACGCCCGAATGTCAGACACTGTATCGGATACGCATTAATAGAGGTCCAAGCGAGTAAAAGACATGCATACCTGCCAACTGTCATAAACAAAAAGTTCCCAGAATACCTCCCGCCGTCGTTGAGTCTCTGTGAAATCCAATTTCCAACGACCTGTGTCGCGATCTGCAGGTAGAATGAGAGTGCTTAGGAACCGTCGCCACGCCAAGTACAATAGCACTAACGAAGTCCGATCTGGGCGGAAAGAAGGAACGGGGTTAGAGCCAGTACAGCCGTTGTTCTACGAATAGACTTACGCTTTGGGCAAGCTTCACAGCCATTCCCATGATTGCCCAGCGTGAACCACCAGATGCACCATGCCTATCAGAGAGGAAGAGATAGAAGGACATAAGGTACAATGCTTGCACCGCCCCAAGTGTTGGCTCGTCGAAGACATTGTTCTGGAAAAGTGCTGCGCGAGCGAGTTGATGGTATTTCTCCGCTTCGATATTGTACGAAGGAAGGCGAGTGTCCATGAGGCTACCAATTGCGAGAACCATGAACATAACAGATAGCCGGTGTGAGAGCATGACGTTTGGCTCGTCACACATTGTCAGTGCCCCCGGAGACTTGAAAAGGATAGAATAAATTGTCGCATCGAATTCAGACATCGATATGGGGTTGTACCTAGCGTAATATCATGAGATCCACAACAGATGCAGTGAGGGAAAAATAGCGAAGACTTACATCCATGCTGCATACGTGTAGTACAGGTCACGGAGTTCCGCGGCCTTTTCCGCCGAGGGCAAGTACCAGTGCAAGTTTCGTAGGCGCTCCTTTACGGTGTCCACGGACGGGCGATGAAGAGGGGAAAGAGGGACTGAGCTGCTGAATTGCAAGATATCGGCAGGCAAGACATTGCGGAGGTCGTGAGTGCGATCATGTTTTGGTTCATCTTCCATCTCATTCTAAAATGCAAAGTGTAAGTCACCGGAAGACAGGGCCGAGGCGACGGTCGAACCTGCAAGAAGTACTGTTGTGAAGCATACGACGTCAGCCTTTAGCATATCATGTGGTCAACTGCTAACTCACCCATGAATTCGCGAACTGGCTATAATAGCTGGTGTGCCCAGCGCCATCAATCGCTAGCGTGCCGAACGAATCTATGACGTCTGGGTTGTTCTCCTCTTCTTGCTGATTTATTGTCGTTGGGTTTCTCGGGGGAGCTTCGCGCTGTAGAGGAGCTTTGACACGCAACAACTCATCAGTCAAGAGAGGGTGAGGCTCGTTTGAATTCTGCGCATGCATAGTTCGGAGAGCATCTTCGAGATCACGGACGCGGGAACACAATTCCGTAATCTTCTCATGCAGCTCTTGGGTGGACGCAAGTACAAACCTATGTGTAGAGTTAGGACTATACATGTTGCAAATACTCTCCTTGACGTACCGATTGCCCTGTCCAGTAGTAAGAGAACCTGGAGGCGGTCGTGAGTTGAGGTGGTCTCCAGCAATAGTCCGAGAGTATATTTAATTACCATCTGGACAAATGGCGCCGCAGCCTCGCTTGACGCAAGAGCCGCAAGGGATTCCTCGATCGCAGCGAAGTTTCAATCTAAATACAAGAATATTAAGGAAGGGGGGTAGAAGCGAGAAGGATGGTTGAAGAGACCTTCGACATTCAGCACAAGATAATCGTGTTGCACCACGCCTCCGCTTTTTGGCAGGCTCTGGCGCTGGGGACAGATCACGTCTCTTGGTAGATGGGGAGGACATGACAATGGGACTCGGAGGGTGGCAAAGAACGGTGGGTCAGACATGAGGTTATAAATGCGTATGAGAGGGATTGGGATGGGTAGATCTTTGCACCTGTTCACGGAAATGTGAGATTGGATGCACCCGTATCTTTGGCGCACTGCCATCACCGCCCAATTGTGTCTGCTTTCGACAGACAGCTACCGTTCCCACAGGCATAGCGCTGTTCGGCATTCGGATCTGATGTCCCTAATCACGTCGGTGGGTAGATTATGATGAGTAAACCCTGGCGGCAAACTCCAGCCGTATAATTCCCATTTTTATTGCGCCGAGTCAGCATCTCAACTAACTAGGGTGACGTCTCGCTTATCGCTATTTCCAAAATACCGACTTGGGCGTCACTTGCGGGACGTTCAAGGATCCGGCTCCTCTCTACTCCTGTGTACTTTGATAGTAAGCGAAGAGACCGGGTGATGATAGATTGAGATTCGAGATTAACGGTGGTTTAGCCTCGGCCTGGTTACCAGAGTAGTGTTGAATATTCTCAAAACGTGCAAGGCATTATGTGTACTGTATTGGTCCCATGGGGCAATGAGTATGGATTCAATATCCGTTCCCAGATTCATGTAAGATTTGAGAAGTGCACCGTATTGCTGTGCCGTAGAATAACACCAAGGAGGGAGGTGTGTGCCCACATCCAAACGCCGTCCTTGCCGGAAGGGCCAAAGAGATTATACATTACCTAATACATCAAGATGTCAAGGCACGTCCACGGTCCACCTGCGACTTGCCGAACCAGTGGCTTGTTCAATTCCACCCGTGACCGCGACCCTGACCCTCCGTCGAAACCGTCATCCTCTTCTCCTCTCCTTTCCCCTCACATAGCGCCCATCACTCAAACAATTCATCACAGTGAGTATTAGGTCACCTTCATTGTTAGTTCTCCAGGAAAAAACTCCGTGATGAATCAAGATGACGAGTCGGAGATGTTCAACCTTTGTGGTCTGCTCGTTGACGATCCCAATTTCATTCCATTCATGCATTTTCTGATTTATTTTTTCCACCCTTTTTTCTTCCTTTTTCTTCCTACACCCGCGGACTTATCTTTACTGTTTTATTTCTGGATCTAGGTTGGTAGACGAGAGAGTTGGCGATGGCGTCGTCAACACGACAAGACTGGTCAGAAGAAGACGATACTACTCGGACCGAAACATCGGTGTTCTTAGGAATCCCTGATGGTCCTGTAGAGTCCGCATCGGATCTCAAAGACGCGGCTGTATCTAGGATTGGTGGTCTACCCGTACGGTTCATCATGTACCTCCACTTTGTTGAGTATATACGATCACCGGTCCCAGGCTTTGCTCTCCCACGAAGTCCCGTTTGACTCGAGCCGTTGTCAGCAATGTAAGAATCCAATGGAGCTCCTGGTGCAGTTGTGGGCACCTTTTGAAGATAGCCCTTACGACAGGGCCGTATATGCATGGGGCTGCGCAAGAAGCGGCTGCCAGAGGAAGGGCGGTAGGTAAGTACCTTATACTGAATAGGCATGCAAAGACCAAAGGAAGAGCATGTGGTACTACAGCATCAGGGCGTGGCGCGGTTTGCGTTATAATGAGAAATATGCTTTGAAACTCGAGCGCAAGCTCGCTAGGCGTGAAGAACATCAGCGCGCGGCTCCGACACCGGTTGAGGGCAAGCCTATGCATCAAAATGTCAACCCCTTTTCTGTGCGCTGTCCCGCGATCGAGCGTTTTATGCGCTGATTAGGCACATAGATGTCCACAGACGCGGCCAAGATACCGCATTCTGGCCTTGGGTCTGATATGTTCAATTCAGTACCACCACTTGATTCAGGTGGTACGATCACGTCAGTACCCGATGAAAGTGTAGGCAGTGATGACGACAGCGCTTCGACATCGTCGGTAGCATCGGTGACAGTCGCCCTTGCCTCAGTAAAACTCGTCGACTCCTTCTGGCAGTCTGCTCCGTCACATCCTCCGCAGTACCTTTCCACCACCAGCGAGTACATACCTCCCCCAAATAAAACATCGGATGAATCCACGGCCGGGATCATCGACGATAATGGAATCACCCAAGAAGGTCATCCCTGGGCATCCGAAAAATACGAGAATTCAATGAATACAGATCACGTTTTTGACAGGTTTAATGAGCGCACAACTCATGAGCCCCAGCAATGTGTGCGGTGCGGACATCTGCATCCCCGCTTTGATTAATTATTTTCCTGATGAGACACCACGTGTAGATACGACCTTGGCGGAATCCCCATGCCCTTTGCGTCGGATGAACTATACAAACGGCTCTTTCAATTGACTCCCGAAAAGTCCGCTTCTATAACAGTCACAAGGGCCGCCTCCAACATCCAGCATCCACGGCCAGGGCATGGATACAGCGCAGCGTCTATCCCTGCCTGCCCTCATTGCGGTTCTCGCCGCATATTCGAATATCAACTGATGCCGAATCTAATCAATATACTTGGCAGGGGTACCGACACCGGAGGAGAGGACGTCACAATTACTGATGAACAACGAAAGGAGGTAGTTCAACGGCTGCTAAAAAGGGACCCGGACGGGCACGGTATGGAATGGGGCACTGCCCTTGTGTTTACCTGCGAAAAGGACTGCTGCCTGGGTCCTGGAAACAAAGAGAAGGAAGGCGCATGGTCTGAAGAGCTCGTACTAGTGCACTGGGATGATTGAACCATCCCTGTATCGGTGGTTGGATTGTAGGACGCTTGGGTCACTCTTCGATTCCTCGTGACACCCACGTTATCGCCTGATTCTCCTTTATTGTCCTGATCCAATTTATCAGACATGCCAAAAAGTCAGAAGATTCCATAAAAATGTTGCCGTGATTATAAGGTCGGATGGGACATCCGAACATCTCTGGTGGTCACTGATGTACGACTCGGAGGTCGGGAAGGTGAGAGCTGTGGGGATACTTACTCCATAAACGGGGGCTGCGTATATGATGGCTTGTTGAGGAAACAATCGGGAAGTCACTGTGGCAGGGAAGGATGATGGCATGTGGAGCAAGTTTCGACATTTTTTGCGTTGTGGAGAAATCAAGGTGATAGAATTCCGATGTGTAATCGGTACGCCATGGGTGACAAGTCCGCTCTCCATATCGTACCTAAAGAAAAAGCAGAGCCGGAAAGCGGGCTAGAAATCTCCCTGTCGAGTGCGGAATTGAAGACAGACAGATGGTGCAATACCTGGTATCTATGCCAGTACGGCTGGTAAGGTTCCATCACCTCGCTGATGTGTAAAGAATGGTGGGATCAGCCAGCTGGTCCCACTACTCTTTAGAACCCGTGAGAAACAAGAGTGCTCCAGCTCGGAGAACAATTTGAGAAGGACACGATGTCAGTATGAGGCAAACGAAAGAGGGCTAGCAATTAACATATCTCGTAGAGAGAGTAATGGATACGTATCATGGTGTCTTAAGGCGGTGCTGTGCCAACAGGAGAATGCCACGACGCTAAAAACGCTGTGGGATTACGTAAAACAAGGACAAGTCGCGTATCGTGATCGTGCTTGTACCTCAATCTCATCTCGCCTTACCTCCAAGCATTGATTGTTCGGCATTCCAGTGGAGACCTTCATCCCATCTCCTGTACTGTAATAGTCACTTGCCGTACAACTGCCTAACCTGCGTATCTTACTGAACTTGGAAGGGTGCACATCTCCGTGGTAAACACATGACTGAGAGTGGCGGTCCCAGGCATTTGGAGAAACCCTCGGACTTGGCATCCACATGATTTTCTTCGCAGTTTCTTTCACGGCCCCACAAAGAGCCCTAATTGATGGTCTCAGGAACAGTGCCTATTTTTCGGGTGGGAACAAGTATTAATAATTCAAAAACCAATTGGTTAGACCGTATTCTGGGCGCCACCAAGACTGGCAACACACGAGGGGGATTCGATGTGTCGAAGGAGGGTACCTGGTGTATAGTATACCCCCTTCTCCTTCCCAATAGTGTGTTCGAGAAGTACATCGAACGCATCACTGATCTACCTGATACAAATCTCTACATTAAATTTCCAAATGATCAGTGGTCCTCGCCCTATACTATGTGACCTCGTTCTGTCCAGAGCACACATCTGGGCGTCTAGAATGTTCTGGCTTTGGCACTTGTCTCTTCGGAGATTCGGAGCGAGTACCGATTTACGGATACCCAGGGACACATTGTCTACGCATACGTTCATTATGGTGCGTACTCATGGAATAGTATATTCGGGGAGGGAATATCTCATATCGTAACACGGGCGGGCCCCGTCTCCGCAGTAGGCCGAAAGATCCAGGGGTTGGTTTGAAACTTTAACAAACGACCCATATGTTCAATCCTCTTATTCGTGTTGCGGAGTTGCCATCCGAGAAGCCCCGTGAAGCACGCAGATCTCCATGATGATCACCAGATACAGCAAGGCTGTGATAGTCGAGGCTGAGGTAAAGTGAGACAAGTTATTTAGGGGTCGAGCCGAAAGCTTGGCCATGGGGGACGTTGTACGTCGAGGCTTGTGGGACCACATAAGGATGTCGTGTGGGAACCATGTATTTCGCTCATGTAGGCCGATGACAAACCACCGTCTACTTCTGATAGCATTCATCAGTTTATTTTGGGCGAAGATTACCGTGAGAATTGATTGGACGGTCTAAATGTATCCGTCGCAGCGTGTGAGTGCATGTGGTTGCATATTCGAATCTATTCAGCCATACAGACCCTCACAGATCGCCACAGGTACTTGAAGAAGGTCATCTCAACTTAGGCTGGGAATGCATCAACCTCGCAC
>QFEZ01000112.1:197589-318612 GCA_003316425.1 Russula lepida
ATCGTCAACACCCAACACCTACCGCTGGGACTACAATAGCATAAACTCGTAAGCTTTCTTCGGCGTACCTCCTCGGCCGGTGTCCTCTGACGTGCGCTCTGCTGATGCCTAAACGTCAAAATTCGATCGCAATCCGGACATTCCGTCCATCAGCAAAATGACCACCGTTATACAGCTACAGCACAGCTTACTTGATGATGGAGTAGTTGGACGGCCCTCCAAACGACGTCGCACGGACGAGAAAGGATGGTACCGCTCGTGCTGCCTATCGTAGCTAGCATTCCTTATACGGGAGAAACGCCATGGGCGTCCTATTATTTTCCTATGAAAGCATATATATTTTACGGTCCGAAATATGCGAATGCTAATTACCCCACATTCACTGAAGATAAAGGTCGGACATCTGTTGCCGTGGTTGAGCCATCGCGTAATGCGCGCAGTATCACTGTGGAGCAGCGCTCAGTGTGACCCGGGTATGGGAGCCACAGCCGGGGCCGCATGATGGGATTGTTCCTTCCCGGAGGTCCTGTCAGCCACACCAGGAAAGAAAATCCATCTTTCTTGATGAGTTGCTTGCAACTGAAAGTGATCCACATTCTACGGTCGACGGTTTTAAAGATTGTTGAAGTCGGATAACCGTTCGGCCTAGGGCGCAACCCGATAGATAAAATTTGGTTAAGTTAGCTTCAATCAGAGGTACATTCCTCATTAGACGCTTACCGGCAACTCGCCTTTTAGCACTACCTGTAAAACGTGATGCTTCAATGAAGACAGATGCTCTGGCATAGGAATGCAGGGTACAGCAGAAGGTGATGGTGTCCAAAATCCGTAGCTATCCAGAAAACGCCGTGCCACTCGAGCAAACCTATGCAACTCCGAACGCCAGTACCAATCAGGCATAATAAGGAATCAAGGATGGGTAATGGGTACGAGATGACTCGCTTGCTTTCGAGCATTAGTAAAAGCCCCGAACAAGCATGTATTCATGCACCGGGAAAAAACACGGTCGTAGAGCCGGTGTCACAAATGTCATCCTTAAGCGTCCTCCAGGGCGAGGAAGGGGTTCCAAATCACTGGATTGCCGTTACTGGAGACACGGCACGCGTACATAGCACGGGCGCACGACAGATTCCACATGTGTTGCCATCATGGGAAAACCAGGGGAGGGAACCAGGGAGTTGATGACGGTGTGATATGAGCCGACAGCAGGTATTGCAATGAAGGATGAAACCTGCAAGTATACCGCTCGGAAGATTTCTGGAGTTCATTGCCGGCCTCTTCACGGGAGCAATCAGCATCGAGGTAGATGCTAGATGACTTCCGCATGAGTGAGAGACAGACTGGCGCTGATCCAAGACACCGTCATATCCGTGGAGAACCCACTAGAATGTGGGGAGGCTGAGTGACGACTCATAGTTAGATTGTCTGTAAGTAGTGTGATCAGGATTAAAGGGGCTGATTGAAACTACATATGGCAGTTGCGACGTGTAGGTTTGCATCCGTCAATGAATCGCTGCGGCAACTGTCAGTCAGGGTCGGAAGGAAATCGAGAGATTTGGATTTGCGCGGAATTAATTACATAATCAGGAATCAACCATCGAATTTGGTCACTTTCCCCTTCGCAAGAAAGACTCCGTCGACCACGACAAGCAAAGCGCGCTGCTCGTTAATGCTTCACGCGGCTCTCAACGAGAGCCATCCTCTCAATTCAAGCCATAACGACATCGTAAATGTTGTCATCACTCCTCGCCGTTCCTCGTCCGATACCAGAGCCTGGTAACATCTCAGATTCCTCTCTTCAAGAATCTTTTTCCTCGCCCGCATCTACGCATTTCCCGCATACAAGAGCACAACTCTGTGCCATAGCGCGACTCTATAAACCTGCAGATAGTGGCGACAATGATGCGGACCCCGATGATTCGCGCATCAGCGCTAGCTTGGTCGCCAAGGTGGCGAGCCTTCTCGATCATGAGCACGAAGACGAGCTCAAGGCGCTTTTGAGAGCCAGTTTTTCTGGTATCGATGATGATATGGTGAGAGATCACTTGAGTGCGCCCCAGTTCGTGAATTTTTACCCTGTTCCCAGCTCGAGCAACACGTATTAGACTTGATGCATAAGCACAGGGATGATGTTGCTGGTGTCCCCTTTCTCTTCTTGACCGCCTCCCGCCGGCCTGTTTCTCGTCCATCCTCTCGTGCTTCCTCTCATTCCACTCGCCTTATTCCCAACCGCCCAGAAACCCCCAATTCGGCGCCCAGTTCGCCGCTCGCTTATGTTTTCAGGCGCCCACATACACCCTTAGCCTCCCCCCTTGCTACCGGGCAAGGTTCTGGTTCATACATGACTGCTAATAGCGACTCCCCTGCCGCTTCGCCCACCCTACCTGCTGCTATGCCCCGTTCAAGCACCCAGTTTGCAAACAGCTTGCCATCCTCCCCTATAAGCTCCCATAGGGTACTAAGCGCAAAAGCGTCAGACTTTCGTCCATATCCTCGACCACTCTCCGCTGCTTCGTCGAACCCTAGCACGTTGACGGCGCTCCGTGCCGACACACCGTCCCCTGACCTTTGGGCGCACGGCAACTCAAAAGCGACGTCAAACCTCGCCATCGCAGCTCCGCTAATCCCTGACACTAGTCTTCTATCACGCTCAGGAACCCCAAATTCAACCCTACGCGTGTCCGTTCATCCAGACGAAGAGGATGAAGAAAACGATCCTTTTGATCCATTCTCCCAAAGGGCACTCCCCAGATCTTTCCATCCACCATCTCTTCCCGAGTTTGATACTCAATGGACGAATTCACCGTCAAATTCCTCCGTCTCCGATGGCTATCATCAATTGGGAATGACGGATCGCGTTTCACCACCCAGTGGCTCTCAGCTTTCGCAGGAGAACTACCCGAACAACGAGCCAGAAGGAGCGGACATGCTTACCGATGGCATGACCCCCTTCGATGTGCTTGCCTCTGTCTTTGGGGCTTCTCTTGCACCCTCGGAATTAGAGGAGGCTCTTGCCGCTAACGGTTATGATTTCGAGCGATCTATGGCTTGGCTGGTGGAGCGCGCGGCTCCGCAGCACGGACATGGACTCCAACATCTGAGGTCGCAAAATTTAGGGAGTCGGATTCCGTTGGTATCCCGCGATGGCTCTGTTGCTTCGGGATATGTGCGCGGTGGAAGGCCTGGGTTCGGGGTTCCAGGTGCGGGGACCAAGGGCCCAACAAAGTTCGTCAATGGACGGCCGGCTCAAAGTGGAACCCGAGTTTGCCGATACTTCTTAGCAGGGGAGTGCTTGCGAGCCGACTGTCGTTTCAGGTGGGTCTCTTCAATCAAACGCAGCAGGCATATTAAACTTGTCAGTTTAGTCACGAAATCGAACGTGCCCTTTGTCGTTTCTGGTTGCGAGGAACATGTGCAAAAGGGGAGGTTTGCGAGTTTCTGCACCATATTCCAGCAGACGTTGATGTGGCTGGTCTCACTGCCGCAATGGGCCGCACTGACCTTAACGAGAGTTCTGCTAGTGGTGTCCCGTCATTCGACGAATTCCCGGCTCTTGATTACCCTTCCGGGGACTCCAGAGGACGTCGTGGGAGTTATTATGGACGGAATCAACGTGCGCCCGCGCCTTACGACGTGAGCAGGGGCAGGTTTGGCCCCTCTGTGAACAAAAATGTGCTGCCTCCTGCTCCAACCGTACCCAGAGATCCTATTTCACTGGCGGTGAGGAGAGAAGTTATGGGCAACGCTGCGGATTCTCTTCATAATCGAAGCGCAATCGTTGCACCGAAACCGTCTCCTCGTCTAAAATTGCGGCCCCCAACATTGCTACCCTCGCTGCCCGTAGGAGACACTGCGAACAGTTTGTACGTGGCGTATCGATCTCGTGCGCTGCAGTTGGGTGCCGCACGTAATGCGTGTTTATCACGCGCCGCAGACGCGTGGCGACGCGGTGATGGTTCAGCTGCCAAACGTTTTAGTCGTGAGGGCCATGACCTCAATTCAAAAATGGCTACCGAATTGACCTTGTCGGCGGGAGCCGTTGTGCGCGAGCGGACACAACTCATCGAACAAATAGTCAAGGCGCGTGATGGCGCGTGGTCAGACGATCCGTCTGACCACAGTGCACGTGGTCATGTATGTGGCAATGGTCTAGGCATCATTCTAGGAATCGCTCGACAAGACGTGTCTGGAGAGCAAAGAGATTTGAAACCAGACGAACGAACGGAGGCTGTAGTGGATCTTCATGGCATGCATGCCGCCGAGGCTTCAGAGATTCTAGAGGAGTTCCTACTTGCGGTATGTGTGATGTGATTTAACATGCGTGCTCGCCTGCTAATGGACACTTCCATCAGTTGGAACGCGAACGTTTCTACGGATTAAGTGAGTTTTGTCATTTGAACTCTGAAGCCAGTCCATGTCAACTGAGATAACTAGCGTATATCGTTATTGGCGACGACAAACATTCGGGGGCACATGGTCCGGCTCGGGCTGCGTCGCGAGAGCGCTTGGCTACAGGTGTACGCGAATGGCTGCACCGATGGGGATACCCGTGGAGCGAGCGTGAAGGGATCATTTGTGTCGATTCTGTTACACATATGTGAGCGCGGGTTGAGTATAGATTGGAGGGGAAGGGAGAGAAAGAAATGGGCAGAAGTTTAATGTGTGGCATCTATTACCGGGGCTGTTCTGTCGGGCTACAGTACTTGCATTGAATGTGAGAGAAGACAAACTTCCGATTTCAAACGCCGGGCCGCCCGACGATCGAGTGCATTGCCACGTGAGAAAATCAGCAACAACACGACCCCCGAGTTGCCCTCAACTTGCTCTCCCTCTCTGCCAAATCACTTGTATCACCCCGCCAGAAGTTTCGAACATGTCAACCCACGAAGAACACGTTGCCAATGAGTTACATGAGCACGATCCCACGCGACCCCATTCATTCGACCTCACGCTCGAGCTTGAGCGTCAACTCGACGCTGAGTCTCTTCCAACGTCCCCAGCTAGACCAGAGGGCCGTCCGCAATCACTCGACACCCACGTACTCGCCTCACTCGTCACCTCGCTGCGAGTAAATGTTGCAGAGCTCACTAAGGAACGCGATGAACTGTCAGCCTCTTTGAAGGACGCGCACGGACGAGAAGAGGAACTCACCTCAGAAGTACGCCAACTGAAGGAAGCGCAAGCAGAAAGAGATACAGAGTTGGTGACACTGCGTCAGAAGGTGCATGACGATGAAGAATCGATTGTGCTTCTGAGAAGCAAAGTCGAGGAAAGCCGGTTCGGACTTTCTCTCCTCTCTCGATTATTATGCCACGTTCTCATCATTGTCATTTGTGCAAAAGCCGCGGTCTCATGCGATTGCAAACTGAAAGTCGCCGCATAAGTCGCGGTGCGGATCTGACTGTCGACTTGTCGCGTGCGACCTCGTTCACATTGGGAGCGCCACCATCTTCCAAGCGGATGTCGTTTACTCCCCTAACTGGAACATCGGCTGGACGTATGCAGAATCATAGAAGGATATCTTCCGTGTCTGACTCGAACGTGAGCATGGCCGACGTCGCGGATGGGCAGACGGTGGACACGTCACCTAATCCGCAGACGGCCGCGCTCCCCGATGTGTCAGGCCATCCGCCTTCAAGTTCTCGTCGCATCTCTGGATTATTTGCTCGCGCTCCAGCTCCGGAATCTGAGCCTGGCTTAGCAGAAAGGGAAAAACTACAACGGGAGGTCCAGGCACTCAAGACGGCCCTCGAGGAATCCCGACACGAATTGACAGAGGCGAATGAAGCACGCGAGGCGTCAGAGACTTGTGTTAGGACCCTTCGCGACTTTATAGCAGAGAACAACGTAGGGGCGTCGCCTATGCAGCCAGACGTTGGAAGCCCTGTTGCCCGTAACGATGACGCGGACAAGAAGAATGCCAGTGGGAGTGGAGGTTCCAGATGGGGCTTTGGTGGCTTGTTTCGTGCTGGAGAGGCAAACTCACCGGTGATATCAGGCCGCGGTGTATCGACAAATTCTTCTCCGTCGCCTACGAACGAGCCGCTGTCGCGGAAATTAGGCGGACTCTTTGGTGGTAGGGGGAGTTTCTCATCCAGCAACCCTGCACCACCACCACCTCGTGGCATACCCAACGTTCAGGAGGCCATTTACATTAGCTCGGACACGTCTTCGACCGCGGAATCCGCAGAACCTGCGAGTCCACGGATGGAGATATCCCATATGCCTATCACTCGAGTGCTGAGTGGAACGTCGTCCACTTCCTCTGAGCTATCTGCTCTGCGAACTGCAACCGAGGAGAAAAGAGGGATGGCAGGAGTTCTAGTGGTATGAGAATGAAGAGAGCGCGATGATATTTTATTTATGACATCGGCATGGGAAGGGGTTGTTGGTATGCTTGGTATACCCTATTGTCTATGATACAGTATTATAGTATTGCCAGAAAATGGCGTTGTTGAAAGTGGCGAGAGTGAGGATTAAGTACTAGTGATGGTGATGCGGCCTGTTTCGGGTATGATTCTTCCCAGCTAGATCGGGGTGATTAATGCGCCTCTTCTTATTCCCCATTCCTCATGGCTTCTTCCTTCATGCCCCCGCTCGATCCAAATCCAAACTCACCGTCCTCTAAACAACGTCGTCGAAACGCTGCACTGTCCTGTGCTGAGTGTAGAAGGTACTCTCGTTTCCTGCATTGCCCTGTCAACTGGCTCATCACATCATTCAAACAAGGCTCAAATTGAGGTTCGGACTTATCCCCCTTCCAGGTCTATTTCCATCAAACTGAGCTCGCCACTCACAGATGTAGCCGTATCTTTCCCTGCGCTAGTTGCGTCAAGAAGGGCTGTGCCGCAATATGCCCAAAAGGTAACCATGAATGTACGATGTGTATCCTGGTGCCATGCTCACGAGCCAACTCAGGGTCACTGACCACTGGCAAGGGAAACCGGTGCGCCTTTTTCGTTGTGAAAATTTCCAGTCCAACACGTCAACAATCGCGTTACAGTTTCATTCTCGCGAACACCGAAGTGCTTCATGACAAGATCGGTGTCCTGTCTAGCCGCGTCAGGCAGCTTGAGGATGCGTTGGCAGACGCATATGCCATGTACAACAGCGAAAGGCACCCCCTTCTGTCGGATGATTTATTGCAAATCAAACGTCCCCTTGAACGGGAATCGCGGAACGAGATACCATCTATACCGGAAGCTGATACAGCGGAAGCCATCGACGCTGTGGGATCTCTGTGAGTGTGAAGAGTAACTGTTAAGCTCCCTTTCTTATTCCCCACTCCCTTTCTAGGTCGATCTCAGATACCGGACGTACAAACTTTTATGGCCAGACAGCCAATTCATATGTAGGTTCTTTCTTGTAGGCCCGATTGCGCTTTGTCATTTAAGTTTTTGCTCTGTCAAGTACCTGCTACAGGTCAGACACCGTTCTCGTCGGACGGCTGCGCCCGCTTGACGTATTGTTTCCAGAACGAAGCCGGGAGCGAAGAAGAAGATGACATCACCTCGCCTACCTCTGGCGAGCTGCCAATGCCAAATAGTATGCCTTGGCGGAGCTATGCATTTCCTTTTGCTTCGAATGTAGCTGGAAATATCGAAGATATTCGAGCAATGCTCTTGAATGGCTTGCCTGACGCAAATACGGTGCGCAGACAACTAGATATATACTGGCGCCATGGATCGTGGATGTAAGTATATAGACATTCTGATGCGTCAGTGGCCTGACCACCGGGTAGGTACACACCGATCGAGCAGAATGACTTCTATGTCTCCATATATAGCCGCGTTTTTAATCCTGAAACCGCCTCCGATTATGATCGTATTCATTCACATCGGATTGCTATAGTTTATATGATGCTTGCCATCGGAGCTTTACTTGACTTGGATGCGCCGCCTCATTCTTACGATGCAAACCATTATTATCAGCTCGGTCGCGCCGCCTTGTCCGTAGACTCGGTATTTGAGGAACAATCGATCCCTGCCATCCAAGCTTTGGCATGTGATGTCGATTTGGTTGGGTTTCAAGCCGCTGATTATTCGTGCAGGTTCTTATGTCCCATTATATGTTCCTCTCTGATATCGATGGTTCTCGATGGGCGCTTATGGGTCTAGTTGTGAAGTTGGCGCACAGCGTAAGCACCCGCCCTCATCGCATCTGCATCCGTTATGACTGATCGACTATGGTCTAGTGCGGTCTTCGTGCGTTGTCTCCCACGGTTTTCTCACACCACATAGTTGGCTAATAGCATTTCACAGACCGAGACAGTGGTAGGTGGGGGTTAGACCCGGATGAGACACACAGACGACGGGCCCTGTTCTGGGAAATATATACATATGACTCGTGGCAGGTATGACGCGCCAGAAGACTCGAACCATCGCCCCTTCCTTGCTCATTCCAACGGTACGATAGAGTCTTACATATGGACGTCCCCCTTCATTCTCTGTGCTCCATATCGACACCCAAATACCTCAAGAGTCTGTCAGAGATGAGAGCGGCGAAGAGGAAATGGGCTGTGAGATCAGCCTTATTTCTATAAGTCTGTCACATGCTGACTGTTCCTCGAGTCCAACTGTGGAAGTATCGATTCTCATCCCAGTGTATGAGCATAGTCCATGACCAGGTGTTCGGCGCTCGTACTCCAAATTACAAGGTTTTGCAACAGCTAGACCGAAAAGTACGGGATTTCTATACCCCACCTTCTCTCCAGGTTCCAGGATTCGGGGGTCCCATGACCGATGTCGACTCTGTCCCGGTTTTTCTCACTCTCCAGCGGTACATTGGGTTTGCAATTAGGGAGATGAGTAAGTTGGGACCTGCATCATCTCAAAGATATACACTTACGTCCAATAGCGTTGTTTTACATGCATCGTGGATTTTTTGCACGTGCAATCGAAGATAGCCCCGATGACCCCCTCGGCAGCAAGTATGCACCTTCCGTGTTGGCGGTGTACAATGGTGCATGCTCCTTCGTTGGATTGGTTAGGAGCTTGTTCTCCCAACAACCTGCCCTGACGGAACGCATGTGGTTCTTGTTTACTCATGTGTTCTCCTGTGCGGTGAGAAAACCCCGCAGGCACAATTTTCATTTCAAGCTAATATTCCCATTTAGATTGTTTTGGGCTCTATACCGATCAAGTGCCCCAGAATGGCTTTGGCTCGTTCTGCCCTGTCACATCTGGATTCCGCGTTGCGGCTCTTCGAAGACGTATCCCATAATTCCAGAGCTATCAAAGTTCTGGTATGTCTTGAGGCGGTGATGTCATACGGCAGACTAATGTCCGCTACTTTAGCCCATCCTGCGAAAGCAAAAAGAGCGCGCAGTCGCGACCATGACCGAGATTCAGTTGAGGAGGGACCCACAGTCACCGTCCATGACACCAGAATACGAAGGAGACGTGAAGCGAGAAGACGAGGAACTGGCTACTCTGGGTGGAAAAACCCGTCTCGTTCCGCGCAAAGCTCCATCTTCAAATGCGTCGTCTCCAACCACAGCCTCTATCAGCCCACGCAGCTCGCCAGCCGTGTCCAACATTCTTCCGGCGCTATCCTACGCTTCACATATCTCTACCCCGCCTCAGGCCAATGCAATACCAGTCGGTGCGCCGCCCGCCCAGCCTAGCCAGCCTGTTGCATGGCAACGACATGAATATCATTCACAACATCCCCCTCTTCATCATTATCAATCCACCCAGCCAATAGCGGAACTGCACCATACGCACAACCAAGTGCAGGCTCCCCAGACACATGATCATATACCCATGGAACATCAAGCCCATCCGGTTCCCGGGCCTTCCCGGGACTACAACTATACTCAATACTGGCAACAACAACAAGCTACGGAGTATCCGTATAACGGCATGCATGGGGCTTCGACTGCGTATATGTCCACATCGCCTGGTTCTATGGGCTTTGATTATGCAGCCTCGTTACGCGCCGAGTCTTATCTGTCTAGTGGTCACGCTCCTGCTATGCCCGCCCAGCAACCTTCCCAAGCGATGCAAGTCAACTCAGACTACAGCCCAGGGACAGATCCCAATATGGCATGGCATGATCTTGTTGCTCAGTTTAATCATGTCTAAAGGTAGGTAGTAAAGCATTTCGTCTTAACTTCATGTCAGAACTGTCGTCGTGTATTTCCGGTTCCAAAAATTGTCGTAGTAAACTGTCTCCACTTTTTTGTAGCCCTGTCAAGCCAATACGACCGTATTACGAGCCATGTTTTCTTATAATCGTGTCTGTTCATCTTGAGGGATAGGGTTGTGACGTATGTACATAAGCAGAAGTGAGCACGTGCGCAGTGCCGTGATAAGCCCTCAGAGTTGGACAGCGCAACTGAAACAACCGCGGTCTGGAAGAACTGGCATTTCGACTTTCAGAGTTAACTTATTAGCTACTCTATAAAGTCTATGACTCCCCGTCATGGACCTAACAGATGCAAGAACACGCAAGAAAGTCACCCTCAACCCTAGAACGGTTCTCTCAAACTCGTGCGTATTCACCCAATCTTCTATACATGACAACCGAATGCGATACCTCGCAACGACTGCATTATAGAATATCCGGACGCGTAGCCACCGATATCGTATTTTCAAATGCTCTCCTCGTCGTCTCCATTTGGATGATCAAGGAATGGCTTCTATCGCAGAACGTTTGCGCATTCTGGGTTCTTATGCGCGTCCTCGCGTGTGGTGCCCTCGGTTTAGTTGTGAGAGAGGTGGCCTCAGGGGATGCGTCGAAGGCGTTGGAGGCTGCGTCGTCGGCGAAGGTATGCACCACTTTCCTTTCTTTTTTTTCGGAACTACTAAACAGTACTGTGGTATGATCGCGATACAAGTGGACTGTGCTGGCCATGGGTTCCGTTGCCTATTTTCTTCAACAAGGGAGCCTTCTAGTAGCTCTATCGCAGTTATCGGCCACCCGGTATGTACACCACGCGTCTTTTCGCGCGCATGCCCTTTCCTGACTACTCTTTCCTTTTTGCGATTCCGTAGTGTTGTTCTGGTTTCGCAGTTCTCGTTGGCGTGGGCGAAGACGCTATCTAGTGCCACTTTCGTGAGCATTATCACGTTATTAACTTGTATCGCCTTCCCCCTCTCTCTGAAACGCCCGTTTTCTTACTTGTAGACTGTGCGTTTCACCCCGGTTATTCTCGCTCTTGTACTCTCTTTCGCCTCCGACGCTCGTTATTCCTTAAATGACGTTCTGGAGACGCTCCCGGGATATCTAGCCCTTCTGTTGCACTTACTATCAACAGGAGCTTCGGAGCATCTCAGATCAATGTTGGCACCAAGTGTTGGTGCGAAATATGCGTCGGCCTGTTACACCATCGGCGCAGCGACGTTCAGTTTGATTGTCTACGTGGCTAGAGAGATATTTGTGAGTATACCCTAGTCATCATTCGGGTGCCATTGGTCTCATGCACCACACCTTTAGACAAGCGTGCCATCACTTTCGGTTGTTCCGCTGTTCTCTCTTTTGGCCGTTCCTCTGGCGGCGTATTCTGCTCAATGCGGGCGCTACTCAGTCGAGGCATCTCTCTTTACTGTTCCTCAATACAACTTGCTATCTTCAGCCTCTGCACTCCTTGCAACAATTTCTTTTGGGTTTATGTGGTTCGCTCGTTTGCCAACCGCGTCGGAGATATTAATGGGAATTCTCGTTTTGTATGGTCAGTCGCAGTCATGTCCCGGCGAAATGGCCACCCTAAATCCGGACCCATATAGGTGGATACCCTAAAAAGTTACAGGTTTCTGATGGTCTACCCCATGTCCCGGCGACACAGGTGGCCCGTTCTCATCTGAAAACAATAATGTCGAACTCAGAGTCGCGAAGAATCTTTTATTTTCTTGTACTCAACTTGTCTTACATGGTGGTACAAATGCTGTACGGTATCTGGACGAACAGTCTGGGTTTGATATCTGATGGTATGTGCTCAGAGACCCGGTATAATCATCGATTATTTAACTTGATCTGTCTGCAGCTATCCATATGGGCTTTGATTGTATGGCTATTGGCGTGGGTCTATTAGCGTCCATCATGGCAACATGGCCGCCCAATGAGAGATTTACATATGGGCTAGTTCCTTTTTTTACGTCCCCGAAACTGGTCTGATGGGATAGTGTTCTCTTTAGGTATGGCCGAATTGAGACTCTCTCCGGTTTTGCGAATGGCATCTTTCTTATTCTGATCTCAATTTTTATCATCTTCGAGGCCATACAGCGGCTGTGAGCAGAGCGGTACTTGTCCGCGGATCGCGCTCTGGGCTAATATAGCTTATTTAGGCTGGATCCACCAGAAATGAACACCAATCAACTTCTTTTGGTTAGTGCTTTAGGTTTGCTTGTCAATCTGTTCGGTATGGTAGCAATGGGTGGTCATGCGCACCACGGACATTCGCATGGCCATGGACATGGGCACGACGCTCATCATCACGGGCACAATCACGGATATCACGGACATCGTGGCCATGATCATGACCATGCACATGGCCATACCCACGCCCACAGTTCCGAAGAGGAACGTGAGCATGATCATTCTCACGATCATGTAGAGGTTGGTCTTTTGACTTGTATCTGCCTAACGGGGAGCTGACCTAATCGATACAGGCCCCCACAATTGTTGAGCATACGGTCGACTTGGATGATGAAGACAGATCTGAGGACACCCAAGCATCGCTTCATGTTCCTTCGCACCCCTCTTTACCACCCAATGGTACCGAAACCCCACCCTCGTCCTCGTCTAACCTGCACCTAGAAGCTCCACCCGTTCTTCCTTCGCACAGGCGGCCTAGTCCAAATGGTCTCAATGGCGATAGACCCGGCATGCCATCATCTCGCGTTCACACTCGTTCTGCCTCTATGGCAACTTTTCCTTCACCCTCGCCAGTCACTAACGGCCCCACTATACCCCACTCACAAACTATGCCCTCTCTCTCGCAGAGAGTAAGTAATCATAGAAAACACAACCGTCGTGCGCCGTCGTTGCAGCTACATAATGCTACACGCCTGGGCATAGAGGGCACCGCACACTCGCCTATGACCCCGGGCTATCGTTTTGGCGTAGATGAGCACTTTGCATCCCAGCAACATACACACCTCCATAGCCATACACCCAACCTACATGACCACTCACATGTTCATGGGAGTGGGCACTCCAGCGAGGGACATAGCCATAACATGCGCGGCCTCTTCCTGCACGTCATGGCTGTGAGTCGTTTTCTTTCTCCTCCATCTCTTCGTTTCGTCCTGCTGACCGAAGTCGGGGCGGGTGGGGTTCGTTGATAGGACACGCTAGGCTCTGTAGGTGTGATCGTGTCGACGTTACTCATACAACACTATGGCTGGACGGGCTTTGATCCGATAGCGTCGATTTTCATCGCGGTTCTAATTGCTGCGAGCGTGATCCCCCTCGTCATCGACACGGGTAAAGTGCTTGCGTTGGACGTTGCACAGCGCTCTGATGGCATCGCGCATGCCCTGGATGAGGTAATGCGTGCCCTTCCTTCCTTGGCATCTGTCTTCCCTTGCTGACCAAGTCGGGTTGAGCAGCTCGTTTCAGTCGAGGGGCTTGCGTCATACACGGACCCACATTTTTGGCCAAAGGACGCGAGCAGCTTGATTGGCTCGCTGCATATACAGCTTGCTCCCCCCACGCCACAGAAGGATTATGACCTGGACGGCATCGTTGAGCGTGTCGACACGCTTCTGCGCGCGCGTATACCCGGGCTTGAGGAGCTGACCATCCAGGTAGAGGAAGCCGTGGTTGGGGCAGGTGGAGACTCGTTTCGGCGATAGGCTGGTCGCCATAAGGCATCTAGCTCGGCATGGCGCTAACCACGGCCACCATATACACAGATCTCTATTCTCACTTCTTTACTCCGGTCGTTCGTTACATAGGAAAAGTGTAATTTAATACATCGTCCCTCGAGATGGCAAATATAGACTCCAAGGCAAACATCAAGGCTAGAAAAGCGAAACGCAGGTATGTAATTGGTACAGTTGCGACTACGGGTGGGCTACGCGTAAAATTGGGAAAACGAAGGGACGACAGCAAAGGATAGATAATACATTTATTGGTCATTGAGATTGTTGAGGAGCGTGGTGAGACAACGTTTTGTGACCATATCGCCCTGTGTGCGCGTAAGATTCTTTTTGAACGATCATCGGGCGATGAATAGCTCACCTGGAGAAGCGCGGCAAATGTATTGTCGCGGAGAGGCTCTGGGAGACATGCCCGGAGCGCCTCACGGGCGCGCGGGTTGTCACTCAACCGAAGGTAACATCGAACGACATGTTTGAGGAGTCTGACCGCCTGCGTCTCGACGAGCTGATTGACCATGTTGCTAAGGACGGTGCCGACGGCAAAAAAGCGCTCGTAGGTGTGACAGATGTACGTGAGGCCTGTCTCGTCGAGGAGAATCTTCTGCACGATAAAGATTGCTACCGTTTTGGAGAGCTCTGAGCCGGTTTCCATGATGCGGAGGCAGAGGGGGATGATCTCGGTGGAGAGGAGGAAGTGTATTACGGTGTTGTTATCGTTTTGCTGAAACGGGGGAGAGGGGGAAAGATGAGAGGACAGATCAGATTAGAAGGCGACGGCAAGAAGGACTACACACCTTGACGAGAGCACCAATGACACCAAGGGAGGTGAGGCGCAGGTATTCGAAAGGGCGTGTTTTGGAAGTTGTGTTCAAGAAAGGATACAAGAAAAGGGGTATATGTGCTTTTTTTGGCGGTGTCAGTCGTGGGCAAAGGGACATGTATGCAGGAATAGAGGCACGTACCGTTTAAAAAGAGTTGTCGTGTCTCAGGATGAGATGCGACACATTGGAGAAGTGCGAGGGCGTTGCAGACGCGGTTAGATACATGTGCTGTCAGATTTGGTGGAGAAAGCATTGGGTACACAGATACGATCTCCTGGAGGAGAGCTGGCATGATACCTGGTAATAGAGGTAAGACGTTAGCCGTGACGAGGATGGCAATAATTGGAAAAACTATGGCTGACCGAATGCGTGCCATAGGACGAGGGCGAGGTCATCGTACTGCTCGCGCTTTTTTGAAAGGTCGAGAAGGGAAGCCTCACGGGATTCAGGATCCAAGAGGTCTATGACGAGAGCGTAGATATTGTTCTCGTCATTGGTGGTGATGGGGAGGGCAGTACTCAGTCCGTGGGGAAGGGTATGGGGATCATTGATGAACTGGGGGACTGGGGGGTGAGGAGTGGGGTGTGCGATGGCGGCAGCGATGGATGAAGGGGATTCAGCGTATAAGGAACGCTGATAGGCGTTGTAGCCCAGTTGGTGGTCCATAGCAGTCTCCACTGATCTCGAGCCGGGCCCTACATACCCCCCGCCGTCACGTGGCCATCCCCCATCTCTCTATGCCGGGCCACAACCTCGCTCGACCAGGCCAACTCAATCTGGCTCCCATTCTCTCCGCACAGCCTCCTACAATAGATTTACACCTTCCCGCGTATGAAGCCTCGACGCGAAATTTCTTACAGGCTATTGCCGATTTCAATGCTCGCGCTGTTGCAGAGATCAACCAACGTCGCGAAGCACACACTACAGAGATGAACCGGCTAGCGGAACGTGTTCAGAACATGGAAAAGGAGACGAATCAGTGTAAAATAAAGGAGATTGAACTTATGGGGGGTTCGTGTCGCGCCCCGCTCGCTCTCACTTCTGCTTGTTTTGCTAAATTGCGTTGTTGTTGTCGCATTGACAGTCCTGGAACACGAGCGCGAGGAAACTAAAGAGGCAGAGTCTTCTGTCGCCGCGCTTCGGCGCCAGGTTGCATCTCAACGCGAGGCAGTCGCGGTTCTCGACGCCGACATTGAACAATACCGCGCGCGCGTAGCGAACCTCCGTAAAGGTTAGTCTCTTGTGTCAACTTCTTCGCGCACCCGCCAACCTTCGGACCCCGTCAGAGCGAGAAAGGGAGCGGAAAATTTTAATCAAACATGCAGTACCCATCTCTGCAGAGTTGCATGCTTGCGAGCGTGCTTTGGGCTGCGTCATTGAAGGCGTTGGCCCGGAACAGCTTCTGATACGTTATTCGCTCAAGGGTGGTGAAAACTCGCGTTCCAACCACGAAGTGAGCTTCGTGCTTGATGTCTCGTCATCCTCGTATAAAGGTGCGTCCCTACCATTTGTATCTAACTGATGCACGAGCCGACAATAATTGACAGTTTTAACATCAACACCGCAATTACCCACGTTGCCGATGTTACTGGATCAGTTGAACGAGTCACGAGACGTGTTCGCCTTTATCAAGTCTGTTCGCCATGCGTATGTAAAGCTTTTCTCGTAGATTCTCATTTCTCGGGGATGGAATGTAAGACGTGTATGGTTACGCTGTATCTTATACCCAGTTATTATTATTTGGGACGAGTGTAAATAGGGACAAACACCGGACAAGACAACTCGGATGCTGCAGACTGTGGCGAACAGAATGAACGCACTGCTCAGGCGTTGCTATTCCACTCTCCCAGAGGCTGCTGCCGCTGCAAGGACAGCATCAACTCCACGCGCCGTTCGCCTCCGTCGCTCGAAAAAAAATCCCACTAACGTGGCTGAATCCGATGCCCTTCCCAGCGGCTTAACACCCACAGAATTTGCCCGCTACCAGCGCGCTCTCGCCAAAGGCGAGCTTCTACGGTCAGATGGAACAGACCCTACCGAAGACGAATGGCTCGCCAAACTTAACTCACGACGATCACGACTGCGCGGCACGCGGCAGGTCGTGACGCCGTCCGGCGCGAAAGAGACACAGGTGGTGGGCGAGAAAGTCTACCTACCGAACATCATCTTCCGTCTCGTGCCGAACTTCACACCACCTGGCAAACCGTACAACCCCTACGAGGCGACGTTTCGCATCCCCCAATCTGTCACCAAGACCGACATTCGCTCTTACCTCGCCGCGATATACGGCGTGCAGACGACATACATCCGCACGGACAACTACGTCGCGCCTGTGCACCGTGCATGGAACGGTGCGTGGGTGCGCAGCGGCAGGTCGTACCGCACATACAAGCGCGCCGTCGTTGGGCTCGTCGAGCCTTTCTATTACCCAAAGATGCTAGAAGACATGTCCAAGGAAGACCGCGAGGCGCGCAAAGAATCCCTGGAATCACTCTTTCACATCCGGGCTAAGGAGGACATGGTGAAGACGCAATACCTGCTGCTGACGCGGAAGAGTTCCCCTGGATGGGTATGGCGCGGGGATCTGACGACGCGGCGGGGGACGATATTGAAGAAGATTGCGGAGCAGCGGGCGCTGAGAGAACAGTTTATTCAGGTTACGAAGGAACGCATGCAGGGGGCACGAGGCGAACACGAGCACTAAAATACGTGATCTATTTCATTTCTTGCATCATGACGCTTTCTGTTTGTCGTGGACGTCATCATGCACTTTACACCGCCTGTGCTGGTATTAAAATTCTACTCCTTGCTATACCCATGTTCAATGCCCGAATCTTGCTTACGTGTCACCGGCGGCCATGAATTTGAACGATCCCCAGGGTAATTGACTCATCGCGTCGGCGCGGCGTCGGTTCTCGGATTCTAGCGAGCGCGGACGGACGCTCATCTCGTTCATCATCCACCACCATCGTCTTCACCGTGTAGCTGCAATGCTCCCAGGTGATTTGTGTCGCCACCCTGAGGGCTGGGGACCCATCTCTCACCTCCGACCCTTTGATCTTACTCCCTGCTTTGAAGACGCTGTCTTGTTTTCAATTCCCCTTGGGTTGCTGATCGCTCTTAGTCTTTTGCGCTCCTGGCATTTATCCAGACTTGGCGCGCTCCGACGCACGCAAAGAATTAACACGTGGATTTTGTGGGCAAAATTGGTGCGTGGGCTCGCATGTTCTTTTCTTTACTTAGTTGTTCCGTCTTACCGAGTCGCCGGCCCAGGCTATTCTTGGTTTCATTCTATCAATCAGCCTCTTCAATCTCGGTATTGCCGTTGTGTGTCCACGATGCATATATTTCTTCCCGTCGCTTGTCTTGGAAGCCGCTGCATTCCTCGTTCTCCCGCTGCTCACCTATCTGAGTCATACTCGGACCCGACGATCGTCAACCATCGCCTTACTATTCTGGTTGGCCTACTTTCCCGCGCTCCTAATCTGGACTCGTACCACCATCGCGCACGCGGGGACTCCATCCATTCTTGCGTTGCGATGGAGCATTGGTGGGCTGGGCGTCGTTGTGTTTGCTCTTGAGTGCCTCGGCCCTGAGTTCCGTGCCGAACCTGACGACAAACAGCGCTTGAATCCTGAGAGCCCACTATTGACCGCGAATATCTTCAGTGTGTGGACATTCGGCTGGCTCACACCGCTCATGAAGAAGGGCGCGAGACAGTTTATCACCGAGGATGACCTTCCAGAGCTTGTCCATGCGGACGAGGCTGCTAATGTTGGCCATAAGTTACAGTGTGCTATGAAGAAACAGTAAGTTCTGTTTTTGTTTTCCTGCGCGTCCTTGCGTGTAGGCTGGTGGAACGACTGATGCCTCGTTCAGCAAATCTCTGTGGATAGCTTTGTTCGCCTCATGTGGTGGACCGTTCATCTTCGCGGCTTTTCTCAAGCTCCTTCAGGATAGTCTTTCATTCCTTCAGCCTCAGCTCTTGCGTCTCTTCCTCTCCTTTATCTCCAAGTATCAAAGTTCAAGACTAAGTGGCATGGGCGAGCATCTAGGCCCAAGTGCCGTTGAAGGCTTTTCGATTGCGACGCTCATGTTCCTTGCTGCGATAGTGCAGTCAATTATCCTTCATCAAGTTAGTGTTACATTCTGAATCTTCTCGCTCTTCGTTGACACTCGCTTCAGTATTTCCAGCGTTGCTTCGAGACTGGAATGCGTGTTCGTACAGGCCTTGTCGCGGTCATCTATGAGAAAGCCCTCGTCTTGTCCAATGATGAGCGTGGTAAATCGTCAGGGGACATCGTCAACCTCATGTCGGTTGATGCTTCGAGGCTACAAGATTTGTGCGCGTATGGTCTCATGTTCATTTCGGCCCCGTACCAGGTAACGAAAATATTTTCCACGCCACGTGAGCTCACTGTTAACCTTAACAACACCACGCTTCGAAAAGGTTACGCTCGCTTTCGTTTCATTGTACAACCTTCTCGGATGGTCCGCGTTCGTAGGAGTTGGCATCATGATTTTTTCCGTTCCGTTGAATACCGTGATCGCAAATTTTTTGAAGAACCTTCAAATAAAGCAGATGAAGTCCAAGGACAAGCGTTCTCGCTTGATGAGCGAATTATTGGCCAATATCAGGAGGTACTGTAGATTTCGTCGGGCCTGAGGACGACGTCTCTTGGTATTGATCGTGCTTGACCTATGTTCAGTATCAAGTTGTACGCTTGGGAGCATGCATTCCTCCGTCGAGTGTTACTCGTGCGTAACGAGGAGGAGCTCAAGATGCTCAAGAAAATCGGTATTTTTTCTGTGCGTGTTTGTTCGTTGACACGACTTCCTCAACTGAAATTGGATATAGGCGCTGAACACAACACTTTGGGGTGGCGTTCCACGTAGGTACTTCCCAACACACCGTATCCGGATTGTTGTCTGACCTAGTTGGATGTCGCGCAGTGCTAGTCGCATTCAGTTCCTTTGCTACTGCTGCTAAGTTTTCCTCGAAGCCATTAACCAGCGACATAATATTTCCCGCGATTTCGTTGTTCATGCTCCTGCAGTTCCCTCTTGCTATGGTACTTCATACCACTCTGCTCCCTAAATGCTGTCGTGTGACCTCTCATCCTGTTTTAGATCGCCCTTCTCACAAACCAGGCCATTGAAGGAATTGTCTCTGCCAAGCGTGTCAAGGCCTTTTTGGACGGTGATGAGCTCCAGTCAGATGCCCGGGACATTAGACTGAACCCTAACCTTGTTGCTGGAGATGTGGTATGTAATGGGGTATGGCATGTTGGAAACATACTATGTCTGACAACAACACCTTAGGTCTTAGAAATCAAGGATGGCGAATTCAGCTGGTCTAAGGACGCACCGAGCGCCACCCTAGAAGGCGTCAATCTGGTAGCACGGAAGGGAGAGCTGACAGGGATCGTCGGCCGAGTCGGTGCCGGCAAGGTTTGTTATCCTCGTGATGACGTCTCATTTCGATTGAACATCGTCTCTGCAGTCGAGTCTTCTTTCGGCAATTATCGGAGACATGCGTCGGATTGAGGGCAAGGTATCTTTGTATGGGACCGTGGCGTACGCACCACAGAATCCATGGTAAGGTGCTCCGCATTTGAATCCCGAGCGCTTTGATCCAAGCTTCGGACAGGCTAATGGGGGCTTCTATTCGTGACAACATACTGTTTTCGCACGAGTATGACGAGGCGTTCTATAATTTGGTACTTGACGGTGTGTACTGAAGATCACTCGTGATCGAACACAACTTATATCCGACCCTCTTTTTGTGTAGCCTGCGCGCTCCGTCCAGACCTGGAGCTCTTCCCCAACGGTGATTTGACTGAAGTGGGAGAGAAAGGTATTTTATTTGTTTTGACTTTCAGCATGAAATTGTTTCTGATGACTATTAGGGATCACCGTATGTCACCCTGAATATTTTTAGTCCAATCTAACATATGTGTAATAGCTGAGTGGGGGTCAACGTGCTCGTGTCTCGTTGGCTCGTGCTGTGTATGGACGTGCGGATCTGTAAGGATGTTTCACCAATAGTAGGGGACAGTGGTTTGATCCTTTACAGGGTGTTGCTCGATGACGTCTTGTCCGCCGTGGACTCCCAGGTTGCCCGACAGGTGTTTGGTATGTCACTTAGTTTCCATGTCCAGCTAGCATTACTAACGCCGCGCACAATCAGATCAAGTTATAGGCCCACGTGGATTACTTGCCACCAAGGCCAGGGTTGTTGTTACCCACAGTGTATCGTTTCTTTCCAAGTTCGATCAACTAGTTTACATACGTCGCGGTATTATTATCGAGTCAGGACCGTATGCCAAGGCTGCGGGAGACAAAGGAAGTCACTTTTATAAGTTGATGTCAGTACAGCTTAACACGATCATTGGTGTACCGCGAGATCGCTGACCCGATTGTAGTCACGGTCAAGGGCTCGGCCAAACGAGCGGATCTGGGTCATCTGGAATCGGGACGCCTTTCTGGACTGACGAAGGATCCACGCCGTCTGGTGGTGTAAGCCGCGGAGATGAGGGCACGTTGACAGAGGAAAAGATCGATACAATTGGGGAAAAACTCACCCGAAGGAAAAGTTTTGGCCGCGCAGTCGTCGCGCCGGTCACGTCTCAAACCACAAAAGCCGCCTCTGGCGGTCTCAGCGAGGAACACAGCGCACAGGGACGAGTTAAGGCTCACGTATATTGGCGTTATGTGGAGGCCGCATCCAAGACCGGGTTCGCGTTTTTTGTACTCTTCGCAATTCTGCAACAGGCAATGCAGATCTTCGGCACGTTCGCGCTGAAGCATTGGAGCGAGGGTAACCGCGAGTCTGGCGAGAACAAGAGTGCCGTGAAGTTCCTCTGGGCATATGGTCTCTTATCGTTGTCTGCCACAATGCTGAATTGTCTGGGGTCGATCATAATCTTGGTCTTATGTTCGTTGAAGAGCTCGAAGCATCTGCATGATTCTGTGCGTTGGTTGATCTTTTTGTACCCTATCATCTGACCCTGTCCGGAACAGATGCTGAATTCGGTTATTCGCGCCCCGCTGACCTTCTTTGAACTCACACCCACCGGCCGGTGAGTATCTTTGCCCAAGCTTTTGAATGTTATATGACCTGTATCCGTTATTACCAGCATTCTCAACTTGTTCACAAAAGACACAAATGTCATCGATCAGGTACTAGCGAGAGTGAGTTGGTATTGTAATCTGTCGGCGATCCCGCTGATAGCGAGCCGCTCCCAGGTCATCCAATTTGTCTTCCGGACCCTAGCTTCTTCCTTGGGCATAGTCATCGTCATTGGATCGAGTTTCCCGCCTTTCCTAATCGCGATCATTCCCCT
Source organism: Russula lepida (assembly GCA_003316425.1). Classification (NCBI taxonomy): domain Eukaryota; kingdom Fungi; phylum Basidiomycota; class Agaricomycetes; order Russulales; family Russulaceae; genus Russula; species Russula lepida. The sequence goes on from QFEZ01000112.1 coordinate 219,583, forward strand.
CGGCTGGATGTATTCGCGTTTTATGACGTTGGTGCCGTCGTTTGTGTTATCAGATGGTATACTGACGCCAGGACTTGCATTAGATATTACCTTGCTACATCACGTGAACTTCAACGCCTCAATGCCGTTTCTCGTTCTCCCATCATATCCTGGTTTTCCGAGTCGCTCAGTGGCCTATCCACGATTCGTGCGTTCAACCATCAGGCCATCTTTACTGAAATCAACGAACGCCGCGTCGATCGCAATCAGATGTGCTATTTGCCTAGCACCACCGTCAACCGATGGCTGGCTGTGCGCCTTGAGTTCATTGGCGCTTTGATTATTTACATATCATCTCTGTTGGCTGTGAGCGCGCTCATGACGACCGGTGTTGACGCGGGGCTTGTTGGGCTTGTTATTTCCTATGCTCTTAATACGACAAGTTCGTTGGTGAGTACGCGGGCGATGCTAGCACGTTGACAAGGTGCTGATGATCTCGTAGAACTGGCTTGTGCGTTCCGCGAGCGAAGTGGAACAGAACATTGTCAGCGTAGAACGAATGCTACACTACATCGAGCTCAAACCTGAGGCGCCATACGAGATTCCCGAAACACATCCAGAAGGCGCGTGGCCGACGGAGGGACTGGTGGAATTCAGGTGCTTTCTTTTGGTGTCAGCGCAATACAGTTACCAACAGCCTTTTTCCAGGGATTACTCACTCAGATATCGTCCCGAGCTAGATTTGGTGCTCAAGAATATTTCGATGACACTGGTATCATCCTTGGCACTTGGGAATGGGAGCCGTACTGATCAGAGCTTAACAGAACCCAGGAGAAAAGATTGGAATCTGCGGCCGCACTGGTGCTGGGAAATCATCTGTAAGCTCTATCCGTGTCTACAAAAGTATGCATTGCTAATTAATCATCACAGCTACTGCTCGCGCTGTTCCGTATACTCGAGCCCGCTGAGGGGACGATTCTAATTGATGGAGTGGATATCACCAAGATCGGACTCCATGACTTGCGCTCGGCGATGACGATTGTCCCTCAATCACCCGACCTGTTTGAGGGGACCATGCGAGAGAACATTGACCCAGTTGGTGAATACCAAGATGCCGACATCTGGGAAGCACTCAGTCAGGTAAAACCCGCCTTTTGGAGCTTCGTGTGGTGACTACGACTGATAACATTGGGTGGATTAGGCTCACTTGAAGGAGTACATAGAAAGCCTTCCAGAGGGGCTTGATGCACCAGTCAGAGAAGGTGGCTCCTCGCTTTCCGCTGGGCAGAGGCAACTAGTATGCTTCGCCCGCGCTTTGCTCCGCAAAACAAAACTTCTGGTTTTGGACGAAGGTGATCACCTCCTCTATAGTATGACTATCTGTACTCACTTTGATTTCCAGCTACATCCGCGGTCGACCTTGAGACGGATAAGGCCATTCAGGAAATTATTCGCGGACCCCAGTTCAAGCACACGACTATCCTTACCATCGCGTAAGTAACGATAATTTTGCTTCATACATCTCTTGCTAACGCTTCTTCACAGGCATCGCCTAAATACGATCATGGATTCGGACCGCATCCTGGTCCTTGATTCAGGCAGGGTGAGTGGACCATGACTCATCTGCAGAAAAATGTATATAAATTCTATTCGTAGGTTGCCGAACTTGACACCCCCGACCACCTGTTGGCCAAACCGAACTCTGCGTTCCGTTTGCTGGCTATCGAGGCAGGGTTGACAACAAACTAATGCCGGAAAACGGACGTCTTATATCGTCTTGTATTTAAATCTTAAATCAACCGGATTATATCTTGCTTTTCTCCATGAAATGTCAAGCAGCTTGACGGAGTAACATGGCGAGTGCCACGGCTTGAGAGAAGGCGTTATTCTATGGAAAAGACCTCCCGGTGTGAACTTGTTTAAGTTGGATGTAGGCTGTAGCTCTCCACACTCTCTCCACCCTTCGGTCCAGGCGGGCCGCCACATTCTGTTAGACCGCCAATGCATCCTTGCCGGTCTTGAAGAGCCTCAGCCCGTACTCAACCTATGTGAACATACGGTGAATGAGTATGCGAGAAATATGATTTTTTCCCTACGTACATCCGAATCAATGAGGGTGGTGGTGATCCACGGTATTGCCGGTGAGGCGTCATTTGATCAAGGACCGTGACAACGATATCCGTGTCCAGAATGCGAATTTTACCATTATCGCCCATCGCCTCCTCCTGCCGCCTCTTCTCTACTTCAGCACGAATACATGCGAACCGTGCCATCGTCTACTCTCACAATGGCCAGCCTGCAGATGTCCTGCGTGCTCTTACAATCCCAAATCTTACCATACCCCCTCCACCGCAAACGGTAAACTTGCGCTTCATCCTGTCGCCGATAAACCCAGCGGATGTAAACGTGGTCGAAGGGGTGTATCCTTCCAAGCCGCAGCCTTCTTCCTTCCCTGGAGTCCAGGGAGACGTATTTGTGGGCGGGAATGAAGGACTTGGTGAGGTGACCGACGTTGGGGAAGGCGTGAAGAACCTCAAGCGCGGTGATTGGGTCATCATGAAGGCTGCCCAGGTTGGCACTTGGAGGAGTGCTGCAAATGTCCGCGAGGGACAGATCTTGAAGGTTCCGAGGCTCGAGGGCCTCTCGGAAGTGAACGCTGCGACGATGATGGTGCGCTTACTAGCCATGCATACTCAGCAGTGAGGTCCATTCACCAATTCCACTTACTTCAGGTTAACCCTGCAACTGCATACTGCCTTCTGTCACACTTCGTCACTCTGGAGAAGGGTCAGTGGGTCGTTCAAAATGGCGCAAATAGCGCAGTACGTCATATTGGGTTCACGGGGCGTGTATCGAATGAGGCTCAGTTACTGTCATTCATAGGTTGGTCAGGCAGTCATTCAAGTCGCGAAAAATGCCGGTCTGAAGACTATCAACTTTGTACGAAATCGGTGGGCGGTTCCTTTGAAATGTTTTAGTTTGGATCACACCGATGATGTACACAGGGACAACATAGATGTACTGCAGCAAGAACTACAAGACCTGGGTGCTACACATGTACTCACGTACGACGAGCTGGATAACAAGAAGACGATCAAGGCAAAAGTCAAAGAATGGACAAATGGCCAGGTTCACGCCTATTCAATTAGCCGGAACATCTGTGTGCTGATACCATACGCCGAAAGGACATTCTCCTCGGTCTGAATTGTGTTGGCAGCGAGTCGACGACGGCTATGGCAGGCCTCCTGGGCAGCGACGCGCATCTGGTGACATACGGCGCCATGGCGAAACGTCCCGTCTCGATTCCCGCGTCATTTCACATATTCAAAAACCTTACCAGCCACGGATTTTGGCTTAGTCGGTGGTACAAAAATAACAGTGAACGGCAAATCAAGCTCGTTGAGGAACTCGCGCGGATAATGGCTTCGGGGAAGGTGAGCACGCATACCACTTCACAAAGAAATTCGTGCTATATGTTCGATTAGTTTAAGGAGCCGAAGAACAAAATTGTCACCATTAAGAGAGAAACCAGCGAAGAACAGGCCTCGACTGTAATTAGTGAAGTTTTCCGGAGAATAGCATTGGGTAGCTTCAAAAAAAAGGTGATCCTCAGGATCGAGGGAGACGACAGATAAACACTATTCCCTGCCAAAAGCAACCGTATAAAGTATTTGGAACGTATAGATGGTGTGCAATTGTACGCTAGCGCATCTTTCGATCCTCAAAGAATCGCTAAAAATTACAATGAACGTTTGGTACCAAAAAGAATATGGCCATGGTACTTACTCTTAGGTGTCGTAACTGCCACGCGCATGTCGAGAGAAGTACGACCATTTGTGCGATGCTGTACCACACTGCACGAGAATTCGTGCTTTCAGAAAGGTCTCGAAAATCTGCCTCGCGCTCGCGCTGGTACTGCTGTTCGCGACGAATGTCCTCGATTTTTATATTCAGATCTCGGAGCCTGCTCGCGAGCACCGAAACGTGTGAGCGATCATGGTCCGCGTTGGGTTTTGTCGAACCGACAACAATATCGAGGTAAAGACGGATGTGTGCCGTAGGACCAAACCAGGAGGAGGAATAGTTAGTTGACAGGCATATTGAGTGATCGTCCGCGTCGTGCGAGGTAAAGGTGAAGCGTCCATCGGGCGGACCACGGGTGCTGACGACAGAATGGCCACTTTCTACTTCCTGTGAAGTGGTATAGTACCAGATTTGTAGACCGTCTAAGATGCCTCACTCACTGTGACCTCTACGAGAATACCCAACATTTCGTTGATGCTGTAAACCTGCCCTTGTTCATTCCATTCCATTGCACGGTAGTGGCCTTAGGAGAGTGAAAACGAGTGAGAGGTGCTGGTTGGTGGTCATACATCTTATCGTAGTTGCTTACCCTCGACCACGGTATCCGTGGGTAGTTCCTCGATGAAGCACCGCTTCTCATCCGCGTCGAGATAGAAGTGGAGAGCATTGACGGCCGAGATAAAAAGAAAGAGACAGGAAAGCAGTGACCGAGCACGAAAGACCGACATGAAGGAGAACGGAGAAAAGTAAGAGAAGAGGCGGAACAAGAGCGGGACAAGTCTCATTCACGCCCGCGCGCCCACCGTGGGAATTCTCACCTCACCTCCGCCTCGCCTCGATGCCCAGCTCGCATAGATTCGAGACCAAAGCAATAAAAAATAAACAAAAACGTGAACAAGTATTCTACAAAGCGAGGAAGGAGAAAGGCCAGGCCAAACTACAACGCCGACTTGCAAATGCGAAGCGCGAGGCAGATGATCCTAAGGCAAGGCAGGTATGTATGCGCTGCAATGTTGTTTGAGCCTTCCTACACGACTCTGACGCACGTAGAAACGACTGGCGGAGAATGTCCCCCGCACACTTGAAAACATACGCGAGTTCGATCCCTCATTCTTGACGGTGGACCCCTCCGCGTCCACCTCAACTTCAGCCGTACAACAGCAGCCCGCCGCTGAGGCCGCTGCCGACATAGCGTCGGACCCGTTTGCCTCCTACTTTTCCTCCACTGATGACCCGACAATCCCACCAAAAGTACTTATCACGACATCGCCCAAGGCGACACGTACGACGTACGAGTTTTGCGATGAACTCGTTGGGATCTTCCCTGGTGCGGAGTTCCGCAGACGACCGAAAACGAGGGGATTTGAGATGGGAAAAATAGCGGGATGGGCGGCGGGAAGAGGGTTCACCAATCTTGTGGTCGTGAACGAAAACATGAAAAAGCCAAGTGCGTATCCATTCCTTTACTTCCGCTTACTGCTGCACCATATAACCAGTTGAGAAGATGCCATAACCTTGGTACACTTACCCGACGGACCTACGGCATACTTTAGGCTCACCTCTATCGAGCTCACCAAAAAAATCTTCGTGCGTCCTCTGACAACTTCTGTCACGCCATCTTTGTTCACTGTAGGTCTTGAGAACAGGGTCGCGCGCGAGCAACGCCCCATCACCCAGAGCTTGTACTGAACAACTTTGTCACGCGTCTCGGACACACCGTCGGTCGTATGTTCCAGACATTTTTCCCACCGCTGCCAGAATTCCAAGGACGACAAGTTGTCACGCTACACAATCAACGTGACTTTTTATTCTTCAGACGGCATCGGTAGGCATCACACGATGACTCCTTGATATCTCAATGTTAAGTTGATGGATATCATCTAGCTATGCTTTTCGTTCAACGGAAAGGGTTGCATTACAAGAGATTGGTCCGCGATTTACCCTGAAGCTACGGTCGTTGAAGAAGGGTCTTCCGGCCGACAATTATCTAGGAGACGTGGCGAAACCGTTGGAATTTGACGATCTCAGTGAGCCAGAGAAGACAGAAAGATCTGAGGAAGATCAGGGGGAGTCCAGTGGCTCAGGAGTCCCAGCAGAGACAGTAAACCCTCCCAGGAAAGTGCCGCCCAAAGCGGACGAGTTTGAGTGGGTTTGGAAGGTATGTCCTGGTTGTGATTCAGAATCCCCCAGTCCTAACAGATTCAACTCCCCAGCCGGAGCTCGAGACATCGAGGCGTACATTTTTTCTGTGAACTATGTGGCAGCGACAGTGTCCATCAATAGCATTTCCCGAAAGTGTTCATATTGTGGACGAGTTGTGGACTTTCCGGTCGTGTCAATACTGCGCCAATCTTTCGTTCTTGTCAGAATCGTGTGATTGAGTACGCGGAGCTACAAGCTCAGTTCTATCTATAAAGTTTCTTTCCTTGTCTGCTTGCTAATCATCAGGAACCTACACCATGCGCAAGTCCCCCAAGTTATAGATCTTCCAATGGAAAGAAACCTCAGGGCCGTTGCACTGTCATCACGGTACTCATCGATATTTTGATCGATATTTTGCCGACGGGTTACATACGTTTTGCGCTAGTGGGTGTACTATGTACGTGCAACTTTACTCTCATCAATTCTAACACTGCTCACGCCGCGTTCGCATTGGTGTTCATGTTCATTGTGTAATGGTGCAGGCCAGGGTCCTGGCTTTACCCTAGCTGCAGCTTCTGAGCGCAGTATGTTCCAGGTTCATTACGCTGGGTCTCGAATAATAGACATATCGAGTCATCGAACCCCTTCATTTGAAACAATTGCCGCGAGCATTCGTGCACAAGAGTACTCCAAAGAAACGTAATGAACCCCAGCTATATACCATTATACGTCTTTTGGTATCATTCGTTATTTCTTTGAGTGGCACGGACAACGTGAATGAAAATGAGCGAGAAATTTATCATATTGACTGGCTCTACGTCGGAAACTATTCTGGGGCTGACAATAGCTGTGATAGCATTGTCACTGCTCGAGGACAATGGTAGTCAATCATCGATTACTCCAACTTAATCCCCCGCCTCGCATTCACCCACCAATACCTTACCAGGCCCAGAATGAAAGCTAGTAAACACGGCAAAGTCGCGACACACACCCCAAAAACCCAAAGTTTTCCGTTGCGTTTGTGGACATTGCTGGGTAGGGTAACGTTCACCGACATAATATCTGACTTCATTAGTAGAAGAACAATCACAGAGCTCACACTTACCGGTGAACACGGTCGGCGCCAAGAGCATCACACCGATCGCTTCGAGTACAAACATCGACATCTTGTTCCCTGCACCCGAATTCAATTGATCGAAATGCAAATTCTGTAAATACATCGGATGTGACTCGCTCAACATCCGCTCATAGTGTGCCAAGGATTGCCGTAACGTAATGATATGGTCTACAGAAGCCATATTTAGCTGATACGTCACAGAGTCCGATGTTCGCGGCCTCACCTTGGACGTCGTCAATGTAGATGGCGATTTCTGCGTCATCTGGGCCATCCGAGGTCAGCAGCCGCTTGCGGATCCCGGCGACGACCTCCGGCTTGGTCGCCAACACGCGTGCCACGGACGTGGCCAAGTGCCTCGTTCGCGCCATGAGGTGAAGATCGAAGGATGCGCGGGTAAAACCTGGCTCGACTCGACGCGGCTTGTTTCTCATACAAAACCCGAAGAAGCGAGAAATGGCACGCCCCCAGCGCCGTAAAATGACGCCACAGGTCAGCCTGGGAAGCGAGAAGTGCGTTGTGGCCGTCTTTATGGAAGCCACGTCTTTGGAGAAGGCGTGCTTCTCGTCAATGACGGAAAATGCGGTAACGACTTTCTCAGCTGGAAGGGCCCGCGGTGCTAACGCGTTAATTGGAGGGATGGTTTCCCCAGCTGGTAGGATCTGCGAAGTCCGTGTGTTGGTAGGGGGGATGAGTGTGGTGGTTGACGCCGGATTATCTTCGTTATGTACGACGGATTCGATGGCTATCGCATGCTCCTCAATCTCTTTTACGAGAGGAAAGAATGAATCGACGACGGAGTCAAGTATTCCGTGCACAATCCAAGCTGGAGGTGGAGTGAACCTTCCGATCGAAGACAAAACACAATGTTAGCTTACCAGACGACCTGCGAGTGGTTTGTGCAGTAGTTTGGAGCTTTCCGCGGACACGATCGAGGTGCTCTGCATCACCACATTAGTAAATATAAATCCATGTTACTAGAAGTCTTTACTTGAGACGTTTGAAAAATGGAACTGCGGTGTCATCAACAAAAGAGTGGACATAGGTAGATGTGCGACACAACTCACGGTGCATATGCCATCTCGCAATACAACGAGATATATGCAAGTCTCATTTGCAACACCCTGTACTGGAAGCTGCGAACTGCCTGTCCTTTGACTGACGATTTCGAGTCGGTCATGCGGAGTCGAGTATTCAACAACACGGAGGATGATGAAATAATAACCAAGTTTTGGAAACGACTCCAATTTCTCGCGTGTTTCCCGTTGTACGATGTCCTCCAGGGTCAACGGGTGAAGATGCAGTAACTATTCTTCGAGTCAGCTTGACAATTGAAACAAGCCGCATTTCATTTACCCGGCCCAGTGTCTTCATATCTCCCCAAGTTGGACTTGCAACATCAAGCCACCAGGCCTGTCGTGGCTTTCCAGCGACCGGATCTCCCCGAGACGTTGACGGGATTTGTAGTACGTCTGGTGGTGGCGTGGTAGAAAGGACTTTATTTTTCCCTTTCTCCGCTGTGAGCGATGGGTTGCGAGGTTCATCATCATGAGATGCATCACGGGATTCGTCCTCCGCTGAGTGAGCCTGGCGGGGATGGAGGTGGCGCTGTTGATGATGATGATGGTCGAGCTCAGTTCTAGGGATGTGTGAACGGTGTCCGGAACGACGGTGTTTACCCGAGGTCCGCAATAGTAGATTGAGATGTGGGAGCATGACATCTAGCACGGATGTGCGTACAACCCGTTGTTCCTCCTCGATCGGCCCGGCATCCTGCAAGGGAGATGGAGAAAGAGCATAGAGGTTAAACTCGCGAGGGACAACACGACCGATCTCACGGGCCCTTATACGCGCAGCCACGGCTCGCTCAGACTCCTCACGGTGCCGAATGTCTGCGACGCTAGGAGGACGACGCCTACGAGACGACCTGTTGGTGGTGCGGAAGGACGAGTGGGAAGTGTCTGAGGTGCCGCCTGATGTTATGGAAGAAGATGAGTCAGCCCAATTTTTGCGCGCCCAGTGCGAGATTGCTCGCTCCAAGCCTGTTGCAAGAGCACCGAGTCGCCCATCAGGCAGACGAGAGGAGCCCGAAGACGCAGCCGAAATTGACTTCAGGGATGTTGCAGACCCCGACTCTTGAGTTTGGGGTGTAATAGATCTGTCTCCACGATAGATGTCGGTGTCGTCGACAGATCCATCATCGACTAACTCGCGATCATTGATAAATATCTTGGGGGGAAATTTAAGCTGAGAAGACTGGGGATCCATAGTGGGTGTAGTGGATCTGTCTCCACGATAGATGTCGGTGTCATCAACAGATTCATCATCGACTAACTCGCGATCATTGATAAATATCTTGGGGGCGAAATTAACCTGAGAAGACTGGGGATCCATAGTGGGCGAAGTGGGGTATCCGACCCGAGAGGTGGGTTGCACTGAGGCTAGGGGAAGGCGAGGCCATGAGAGAGCAAGACCGAAGCGATCCCTTTTATCAACTGGAGCTGGCAGTAAAATTTAGTTGGATGAAGAACAGATAACGATAGCGAAACCGAATCGTTTTCTCACACGTCTATGACCACGGGCTAAAAATACGCCAAGGTGTCCTCCTTACGGCAATGATTTGCACTTCGGGATTCTCCGGATATGACATCATGGGAATTGTCGACAACATGGAGCTGAGACCGACGGATCTTGCACAAGTCCCGCAGAGTGATTCTTCGCCCTTCCTGCCAGTGATAGGCCCCATCGAAAACAATGCGTTTTCAGATAGAAACCATGCTCGTTGAAGCATGACTGCATTAGTAGCCGCACCACGCAAGGTATGGTAACGAGCGAGCGTCTCAGGCTGGTATTTATCCGTTCTGACTGGTAAAATGGGTGGGAGTGAATAAATATGGTCACTGCAGAAGCAAGGGACTAGGGTTGGACACTAGTCACAACTTCAGTTAAGTTTGAACTTGAACATTGTAATGCGTCAGGAAACCTGACATAAACTTTTTGAACTTTTTTTGTCTTTTTCAAACTTTCACAAGCTTGTAAAAGCTTGTGCAAGCTTATACAAGCCCAAAAGAGTCTATGTCAGGTTTACTGATGTGATGCAGAGTTACTCCTGGTTAGTGGAGTCTTTTTATTGGATTGGACCATAATATTTCTCGGAGCGGCTAGGTGGTCTTCCCGCAGGGGAACACCGAATTGCGAAAAATTAAATTCGAAGTAGCTTGTTCACGTTGACTTGGACAATCAGTAGTTCAACTTCGCTCTGGCTTGCAGTCCCGAGTCGGTCGTTCACAAGTAAAAAGACAACTGCGATTCAATATGAAAATAGTCCACACGCGAACCATCTGCAAACCCTGGGCAATGTCAAAGCGTCGACATACCTTCGAAAGTTACATTAAAGGGCAATTCCAAAATTTCACTTGCGATCAACCTGTAGCAGTAGCCGTGCTATCTGGTCCGACAGAAACAGCCTTGGGTAAGGGAACCTGCCATATATTAGCAGAGATAGCGAGTGCTGTACAGCAATAGCTTACCCGCTCGATGACTTTCTTGATCCCTCCCTCAAGAGCCTTGCTGACCGCGAACATATATACTCGCATGTTACGAGGACAATAAACACAATCATTGGCATATGCTTCCGCTGTAATTACTTCCGGATTTGGGTGATGTGCAAGAATGAAGGTGGAACGATGCAAGTAAATCCACACACACCGTGGGGCGGAAATTATGTCTGGTAGTAAGCAGTAAACCCATGTCATTGTCTTCGGAGTCATAGTTATGGAATCCAGGCCCACCTGATGTCAAAGAAATCTGACTGATGAAATCTTTCGTGAAGCACGAATTGCAGATATTGAGGGTCGAGTCTCCGGTAAGCGACGAAAGCCAGGACCGGTCTGACGATGCAAAAGCGCTGGCAGCCTCCCCACATGCAACGTGATACCTGAAGAGCTCTGAGATATGCTCCCCTGTTGTATATTGCAGATACGGAGATCGGAGATCAGAAAATGTGAGATTAAGACATGACCGAGCAGCATCTTGCCCGATTTCGTTGTATCCGTACGTAACAGCGATAGCATAAGCGCCCACAGGGTCGCCCTCGAGGCTGTCCGTGAGATATCCTATGGCAAATTGGTCTAACACCTCCACTTGGTATTTTCGTGCAAACTTGGCGAGGACGCTCGCGTAGTGTAAAGTGTCCGCCTTTGGTGGTGGTGTTCTTTGTACCGGATAAATATGACGTAGAGCAATATCAAGGGCTGTTGAGCGCTCAGAGAGAGCTACCACCTGAACTTCATCATGAGGCTTTTGGGGTATGCGGAACATGTCTGCAAAGGTCTGAGAGGCGAGAGAAAGGATGTTTCCGAAGACACAGAAGTGCATTGGGACTTCATCGCTGGACCGTAAGATTAGATCTGCCTGTGCATCATCGAAAGGTGTTTCCGCCAATTGTTTTGTAGGCTTTGGCTGAGGAGATTCCGAGACATGATAGGGGAAATTAGAGTTGTGGTAGTGCACCAGTCTCCTATTCAAGTTAAGTATCCGGCCACGTGCGAATGATCGGCTCGTTCCATGCGCCAAACTATCGCAACTACGCATACTTTTGAATCTGACCGCGATATGATTTCAGCAAGCTACTACTCAGGCTAGGGAGAGACCTGCCGAAGATCCGAGTCAGGCCGGGGTCAGAGGTCCAAAGCGGACGAGTGTTCATTCGGTCCTCGATTTCAGCCCCTCTAAAAATTTTTGTACTCTGCTTATGTATATAAAACCCCAAATTTTGGTCTCTAGTAATCGATATCAATTTCAATTTCTTTCAAATGACTGGGAGATGTCGTAGAGGATTTTCTGCCCATCTGAATACTCTCCGTAGCGCGATGAACGATTTGGTGTGACGCCGATGAAGGCGAACGCGATGAGGAAAGTGATGATGAGAAGAGGAAGGAAGTCGAAGAATCCGAGGTGATTGCGCACAAGTCGAGGACAATTGACTGACGATTTCGGAGACAGCGAGACACTTTTAAACACAGAAGGATACCTTTGTTCTACAGGTAGAGTATAGATTGTAGCCTTTGAGTATCGGAGCACAGACTTGTAAGACAATAGAAGAGTCGGAAATTAAGTAGGCGAGGGGAAGAGAGCCTTTGGGCTCGTCGCGTTTGATGACACGAAGTGATCATACTAGCTATGAAAGACGAGAAGAAAATTAAAAGTGTTAGTAAAGTAGAAGAAATAGTGAAGGAGACTCATGTATTTGAAGCAGATAGTTGGGTAGGAAATGACAGCAAGCGGCCTGTGCTGAAAGGGAGTGGGCACGCGCTGTACAATGTAGGATGTCAGGTGGGCACGGAGGGCAGGAACACAAAGGGAAACGAGGCAGGCGGAAGCGAACAAGATAGCACGAGATGTACGAGGCCCACAGGGATCCAAAAAATCGAGTAGGGCGAAGCGGTGCACTGGAGCGTGCTTTGGCTGCACCGCGAGAAAATCCGCCACTCTGCGTTCCCGGAAAGAGGCTTTCGTCTCACCTACTCCTTTTCTCCTTCCGTCGCGAACTCGGTACAACGCGTGTACAGTCGCAGCAACATCTATATCTAGATAGCCTAGAACACCACATCCGACGAGAAACCGCTTCAAAGTGCTAATACTATGCAACCAGCGAGGATTAAGGAGTGTGACGCGCGTCATGATTGACGTTTACATGAGTTGCCTCTTCCCATCAAAAGATGATCACGAGTATCTCTGGCTTATGCATGTCTGAAATCTGTTGAAATGCAGCAATTGGCCAAAGGTGGTGGGTGGATGGTGGCTGAGAGCGTGATCGAGCACAGTGATCTGCCGTATCAAAAAGGTAGAACCTCAGTACGAGATGGCAAAGGTGCGGTACTCAATATGGAGGCCATGATGATCTGACAGGGTCATAAGGCGGGCGCATGCGGCGCTCGCGATCACGGTGTGGAGTGCACAGGTTATTCCTCCTTCATCAAGAAGGTGAAGAGGGAATAATCTGCAGCATCTTCACTGAGGTAATCAGTAGTGAGCGTAAATGAGGTGAATGTGCCAGCATGTCGGAAATGGGTGTGCTATGTGCATAAATGGCGCAAAGGCTCAGGTAGGACGCTGACCCAAGTATGAGATTTTACCGTCTTTGAGAAAAGTGCGCGACCTTGTATACCCAGTGTTCGCGATCTCATTTTCTCCCCCAAAAAGAGATGGAGAACGTCACCTTTGTATACACCTAAAGGAACCGGCCGATAGAGAAAATGTATCGAGAGGAGAATCGTCATCGAGGAGGCGCATAGGTGCGTTAGGTCGACTGTCGCCAGTGGACCAAGCTCGGGTCAAAATCACAAGGTGATCGTCATGGCAGGAGCAAAAGGCGTACCTATGTCGTTTGGGACAATGACCCGTTGCAAATCCGCTGATGACTTCGGATGTAGGACCACGTGTCGTGGGAAGATGCTGAACCAATCGCGGTTCGGCCCATTCATTCTCACTGCCGCCATATGGCTTCCTGGTCCGACTTGGATCTTCTACAGGTGCATCTGACCAACCCGGGAAAGGACTCATTCCAGCGGTCTCACTGGCTAGTAAAACACTGTACTAATACCCCATAGGAAACGGGTCCTGTGAAGATCCTTTACATGGCTTAGTTCGGGGCTTTTTTTTGAGCTTTGATCTTTCCTATTCCTTTGACAGCGAATCTCGGGTCAAAGTAATGTGCTATAGAACCATAGAACCTGAGACATCATGGCACTACTGAAGAAAGCGACATTAATATTACGGCGTTTCCATGGCTGTGATCACGGTCCAAGCAAGACAGATGCCAAGGCTCGGACTCGACGCTCAGCCACAAAGGCTGCGAAGACAATAAAGAAAGTGGCTCTCTTTCATACAAAGCCAGTAGCTTTGTCTGGAACCTGGAACCTGAAAAGCCGCCGCAGTCCAGGGGTGACAAAGAAACCACAAAATCAGGCGCTGCGTCCACATTTGTGGTCCAAGTTGGCCACAAAGTGTTAGCACCACAGCCGTGGTCAAAGTACCATGCAATAGTGTATATATGGTGCACTTATGGTGCCGACTGGCTGTAAATCCCATACCGCACCCAAGACGTTTGACTTCCAGCATCAGGTCCCACTTCTCTCGACTTTCAACTTCCTCTTTCCTACCCCTCATTCCAGCTACCACTCTAAATTAACCCAGCACCATGTCACATGTATATCATCTTCGCCCCAATGTCAAAGCTCGCATGGAGAGGCGACTCAATGCCTACGTCGCAGCTTTCGGGAAGCAGAATAGGGACAAGATTGTTGCCGAACCCAGCGAAACGGGACGGGGTGTCCACCTCAGATTCGACCCCGAGCGATCGATGTCCCCAGACCCCGACCCTGCAGCCGATCACCAAGGCGCCCATTCCACAGAGGATGTGATCGTCATAGACGAATACGATAGCGGAGGTTCCTCGTCGGATCTGGGATCTGACTTGGATACCGTCGCACCAGATACACCATCGGCCCGCACCCAGCTCTACCCGTCCTCCCATCTCCGCGCGCCGAAGGCCCCACGACACGTGAAACAGGAACACTGGAACGAGGGAAGCGTAGATTCCTCCAGTGTCCACGACAATCTGGCACTTATCGCGGAGCGCAAGCGAGCCCTGAAGGCCCACCTCAATGGCGGCGACGAAGGCCGCCGTCTCTTCTTTGAGTACGAGCGCCAGAAGTTGCTCGAGCAGGCCAAGAATGAAGAGGAGCGGATCGCGATCCTGAGACGGGTGTACGAGAGAAAGAACGAGCAGTTCCGGAGGAAGAATGCAGATATTTTCGGCTTCGTGGCAGAGGACATGTCAGAATATGTTCCGGGCATGGGGTCCTTCCACCAGAGAGTTTGCAACGTCCATTGCCGCTGCGTCGTCATGACACTCAGCAATTCATTGAGCCTCCACGTGACAAGGCCTTGGAAAACGTAGGACCGGATGGGCAGTTCGTAGTGGTAGCTAGGCGTGTTCCAAAGTTGGGCCCTTGTGGCACGGTGGTTCTTGACCATGAAACAGGCAAGGACAAGCTGGTGACTAGACACTATCGGGTACTCGCTGAAGAACTTGAAAGCATTGACGAGGATGGGGATTCAGAGATGGGGAGCGACGACTAAAATACTCCGAGTGTTTCCGAGTCATTCTTCCTACAGTATGTCCGTTTTGGTATGTTAAATGTACAGATCATCACGATTCGAGAATCCCGAAGCCTGTCTTGAGCGACCTACAGCAAGTTAATCTTAGGGCTCTGAGGACCTCAACCAATCTGTATCTATTGTCTGATTGTAGTAAGAGTGTAACCGAAGATCGAAGCAAAATGAGGTAGTAAAAGTGCTATCGTCGGAAGTCCGATAGGCGCTGATCCGGGTGGGCGGTCCAGAGGGCACACGCGTTGTGTTCTCGTCTCACCTCCAACACGCCCCCTCTCACGACAACACAACAGCGTGTAGATAGAAGTCATGGAGCTACTGTAACCAGTAAATGGATGGCGCCATGCATGACATTGTCACCCTTGTGACTCTAGTGATAATGACACGATTATTATCGCTCGCCACATCACTTCAAGTTGCCACCTAACACTTTACATTCCTCCACTTCACGCCCGCCGCTTTCCCTGGTTCAGCTCTGGCCGCTCCCTTGCATCATTTTGTCGCCGCAACAACCTGCCTATCGTGCAGATCCCGGGAATGGAAAACATGGAGCAACATATCGCCCTGCTTAAGCGACAGAAAGAGCAGCTCGAGAAAGCGAAAGCTTATAAAGGCCAGAAGCCCGCAGAGGCCATGAAGCGCTCGCGCAAGCAACTCGAGTCTGAGTTCACAAACATGGTAAGTCACCTGCCCAAAATTTGGCTTCTTTGACGGGCGCGTGCTAACAATTACACTGTGTAGGCGCTATCAATGCAAATGGAAAAATTGATGAACCCCAACCAGCATATGCTTGCCACCACATTCATCGGTGAAGCCTATCCGCCTTGCACCAAGTCCATCTCTAGTCTTGCTCCCATTACGTTGCGTGAGCTCAAGCTTGAAACTCATCACCGCGGCCGCGTTCTAATCGTGCGCACCTTCGGCATTCCGACTCGTTTGTCGGCGGTTCAGAGCGCAATCGAGGACGAGAACAAAGATGTTGATCGCCTCGCCATCCAGAACATGCCACTGACTGCAGTGACTGAAAAGGTCTTGCCAAGTGGAGGTATAGTTGCCATCAAGGAACCCTATTACAAGATTACGGCCGACGGAGGTGTGATCATTCGGGTCGATCATCCCTCGGATTTCCTCCATCTTGAATCAGGAGATGCTCTTGTGCCAGTGAGGCTGCGCTCCATTCCGGGACAAAACAAGCAAGACAAAACGTCGACCCAGCTGAAGGAGAACGGAAACACGGCCTCCAAGCGTGGTGATTGGCAGACGGCCGCAGAATATTATACCAAGGCCCTGGGTCTGTGCCAAGATGCGGAGGAGGATCTACGACGCATTCTCTATCGCAACCGTGCCCTTGCTCGCCTGCATTTGGGTCATTATGAGTGGGCGCTCGACGATGCCCTGAATTCGGTCATTCCAGGTAGGTGACTTCTCTGATTCCTGGTTTTCCCTGCAAGTCGCCGACAGAAGGGCCACGACTGACTCCATGTTCTCAGGCGACGAATTTACCGATGATATCAAATTGCAAAATATCAAGGCCTTTTTCCGCGCCGGGCGAGCCGAGTATGAAATTGGCAATTTTGTGCAGGCACAACTGCAGTTTCAAAGAGCTCTCGAACTAGACGCCAACAACAAAGAGACCTTGGCAGAGCTCAAGCGCACAACGAAGCGTATTGCAGAGCAAGAGAAGGGGGAGTTCGATCTCACTGCTGTGAGCATGTCAGCTAACAAGAATCACGTCCGGCTTGACCATGCCTCTTTTGTCGAGAATACCAAGGTCGCTTTGGCAGGCAGCCGTGGTCGTGGATTGTTCACCACCAAGGATTTCAAGCGCGGCGA
This sequence comes from Russula lepida, assembly GCA_003316425.1. Lineage (NCBI taxonomy): Eukaryota > Fungi > Basidiomycota > Agaricomycetes > Russulales > Russulaceae > Russula > Russula lepida. The sequence continues at coordinate 236,633 of QFEZ01000112.1, forward strand.
TCTCATCATGGTCGAGAAGGCCTTTTGTGTTGCACACGAGAATTACACTGGCGACACTTCGTCGTTGCTGATCAACACCAACACAAATCGCGCCCAGTTCGGGACACACTCCCAGCGCTTTCTTATTTTGCTAGACAAGATGGCGCACAACCCAAAACAAGCGAGTCTCTATCTCGATCTCTTTGATGGGGGTCGTTTTGCCACCAGGGAAGTCAAGGTTGTGGACGGCAAAGTGGTCATTGACACGTTCCAAGTTCAAGCCATTGCAGAGCTCAACGGGTTCGGCTGTCCCGCAGTCAAGTCCGGCGACGGGGTGGAGGAGGAACTTGCAGCAGATAGCCATCTTGGAAGCACTGGCATCTGGTTGCGTGCTTCTTATTGCAACCACCGCTGCCTTCCTAACGCTAATCAGTCCTTTATCGGGGACATGATGGTTGTGCAAGCAAATCAGGACATCGAGGCTGGAGGGGAAATTTTCCTCGCCTACCGGTCCGCGTTTGAAGTCTACGTCGAGCGCAAGGAGCACCTAGACTTCTACGGCTTTCAGTGCGGCTGCAACCTATGCAAATCAGAGTCCAAGGTGCCTGCGAACATCGTCAAGGAACGGGCTCGCCTTGTTGGTGAAGCCAAGAAGTTCATCTCGGAAAATAAGCGGACGCTAGCACCCTCTACTGAAAAGGCAAAGAAAGCCAAACAGCTTGTGCGGCAACTTCGCGCAACCTACGACGAGAAGGCATTTGGTCATCTTCCGCGCCTAGACTGTGTACAACTTGGTCTTTGGCTCGGCCGGCGTAGCGACGTTTCACCGAACGAGCATCTCAATGATGCCTTGTTGGTATTGCGGGATCTAGGTTATTTCTTCAAGCTCAGTGGCTCTGGCTCCGCCTGGGGCCAGGTGGACGAGTCGAACGGCTTTGTGACGGAGGCGGCTGTTCATGCGGCTATGTATGGCAGCCATGCGTTAGATGGCATCGGCAATAGCCGGGCCGCCTTGGCGTTTCAGGATTTTGCGAAGAGGAGCTATGTTCTCGACCATGGCTCGGATGAAGGCTTCAACGCGAAGTACACTTGAGGCTGGCCCGAACGTGGGTGTTGTAACACACCTACTGAATGTTGAGATGTGATGCTTACGAATGGCTACAGGAGTAACAGAAGTGGAATGTCAAAGCTTTGATAAAAATGAGATTAAATTTCTCTCATGAGTCAAGACGTCCAGTACGATGATACAATACTGATACAATGGCCTTTACACCCCCGGCGTGCGTCCTTCTATGTTTGAACGCTTCAATAGTGCTACCTTTTACCTACATACGAGGCATGTTTATATAACCAGTTGTTGAGGTCCTCAGAGCCCTGAGATTACTGTAGTCTCGAAGCCAATATAATGTAGGTCGCTCGAGGCAAGCTTCGGGATTCTCGAATCGTGATGAAGCCCTGAACGACATAGCCTTCTGTAGTTACTGATAGTGCGATCGATCTGCGAATGCTTCATTATACCAAACATGGACCCTTGCTGCAGAAAAAGTCCAGCTACAGTTCACATCGAACCCATGAACCTGCAGCGCCTTGCCTCCATGTAAACATTTTGTGCTGCACCTAACAGTTACGCCACGCCAAAAAAGCAAGGTCGGCGAATGGGTAACCACTCGTTGATCTGGTACTATATAGTATATGATGATGAGCTCCGGGCCTACACTGTCTCCGCATTATTTGTTCTTATCTGTCAATGATGAGGAAAGACGGGCGAATCGCGTCATTCTTCCCGATGTCCTGATAAGTGGGTTTCATGCCGTGTGCACCTCAGTCTGATGAAGAAGAAGACCGAGGCTATACGGAAGCGAGCAGAGCGTCTTGAGTATCAATAAGGTGATCGTCCCAAGTGGATCGATGTAAGAAGGATGGTACAGTATCGAATGTACTGGGAGGAGATGCGGGTCCTATGAATCCTTAAGAGGCAAAAGAAGCGTACTAGAATTGGACCTCTCGTCCGATTCTCGATCGCTATCGGGACGCACCTAAGTGAAGCGCGTGCGGTTACATTCACAACAGTTTCGCTGCAAGAATGGCCAGACAGGATGGGGAAAGAGGCTCAAGCTCACTCGAAACCCTCGTATCCGTCAATGGGGATGTTCTCCCAGTAATACGCCCAGGAGATGTTCTTTGCCTCAAGAGATCCACCACAGTGGAGATGCTAGTGAAGGGTTGGTATGCGAAGTACATTTTGGTGGGATGTTGTAGAGGTTATCGTGGAGGTCACCGCCGATGGACACCAGGTAGTTGAACTCAGAAAGATGGATCGACGCGCGATATTGATCAAGACGAACGCCCTGCGTAACAATATTAATGGTATTGGAGATCGCCTGAACGGGAGAGATCGAGAGATCGAGAGTAGTCAAGATGGGGTAGATGAAGTAATCACGAATCACAGTCGAGTTTGCGGAGCGGAGGAAAAGTCCGTGATATCTGGGATGGCCGAATCGCAGTCGCGGCGTCGTGCACGAGACTCACGTGAGTCTTGACCTTTCCTGCCATTTGCTGGATGGCACCACAGAGGACCCTCCGAGGGTGGGACAAACTGCGGCACCTCCGCACTGCAGAACACTAGTACCAGCCAAAACAAAGCACTGTCATATTCTGAGGAAGCTCGTGAATGGGTATAAGTAAATAACCATATGAGTATCAAAACTATGAGACTATTAACTGTAGTCAAGAAGATCCCTCGAAGTTGCTCGACGTCTCAGTCGTACCAAATGAAAATGAAAATTCCCGCATCACCTCTCCCGCCATTTGATTAAATCCTGAACTAAATTCAAAAACTCTAGGCTTTTAGAGAGAGATGAGCATACAAAGCCTCAGTAACTGACAGTAAGGATTGTGGAGAACGTACCTCGCTCGTAAGAGTTGGACTTGTGGATGTGAACGACGTCGACGACGTTTTCACTTTGCGTCCGGACACAGTTTCGGTGAGCGGAACCTATCAGGCATTGTCAGTCGATGCACTGTCAACGACTGCCAAGTTGATGCTCACCTGTGCGATGGCCCTCTCGATTTCTTTTCCGAAGACGAGACTGAATTCGAGCATCTCCTCTTGTTTGGGAAAGACGCAATAGAAGCAATCTACATCCTTCAACACGAAGTCCTTCCCTGTGACTGCCTCCGCGTTTGGTTGATGGGCAAGAACGACAGTGGAGCGGTGCAAGTAGCTCCACAAATACCGGGGAGCAGTTCTAACAGTCATCGACGAGTACACCGGTGGGACGTATACAAAATCCCGCGTCGTACAGCAAGAAAAGTCTTGACCCTTACTGACATTCTCCATCGAGAACAGCTTGTTCCTAGATGGGAACCATTCGCGTTTAAGCGCAACTGCACTAGCAGCTGCGCCGCAAGAGGTATGGTAACGAATGAGCATCCGGTACGTGTCTAATCCGATAGAAGATGGCTCTCGAGAACTCAAGTCGGAGATTGGAAGCCGGAGGGAGGCTCTGGCTGCTGCCAATGCAACGTCTTCGTATTTGTATTTGATGGCGAGATCAAAGACCCTGACAAGATCGGTTTCGATAGCACTCATGAGATAGTGCGTGAGAGTGGGTTCCATCGCGTCAATTTCGTATTTCTGCGCAAAGTCAAGAAGGATTTGAGCCTCCCGAATACTGGAGATTTTGGGAGATCGAGTTGGATAACAATGGCGCAGAGCAAAATCAAGAATCTTTGAGTCCTCGGCGACGGTGATTACTGGAAGTTCGTCAGCAGACTTCTGGTCATGGGACACGGGTTGGGCAGTAGTGAACTTGCTCGTAAACACTGGGGAAATGATGGAGAGAATGAATTCGGAGACGAAAAAGTGAACGTTGTCCTTGGATCGCAGTATGATGTCCGCCCGGGAATCATCAAAAGGAGCGTTTGCCAGCTTCGGTGAAGACTCAGAGGATAAGGACATGGCGATTGAGAGCGAGTGGCTTAATAGGTGGGAGTGAAAGATATAGTACAGTAGAACACAAGGGAGACGATTCCCTTCTTAAATGCGGCAACTTGAGGTTGGGTGCTAACCACAATACTGCCACAATCACAACTGCACTCAAACACCGCGATAATGCCACTCACAACTAGTGGAATTTTTTGATCGGACCACAATGTCTGTAGAGCGGCCAGATGGTCGTTCTCGCAGGAGAACACTGGGTCTGAGTCCGAATACTGAATTCAAAAGGTTGGTAGCATTGGGTTGGACGGCGAGATGAAAAAGCTCTGTCAACATCGTCCGCTATAGCTTTGGTCATGTCGGCGAGGCGCCAGCGCAAACAATTAATGGGTACGGATAGGTGGATCTTTTGATCTCCACATGTCGTGAGCCTACAGATCGAAACAAAGACTCGCACCCGTTTTGGCTTGGGGTCTAGACTCTGTAGTACACCATAGAAGAAACGGCTATGATTCATTAATAAAAATTGATCCGCACGCGAATCATCTGCGAACCATATAATGCATGATGAACAAAAGTTACAAAAATAATTTGTTACGCTACCTTCAAGTTATCCAACGTGCCACACACACTTGATCCTTCAATTGGTTATGGTTTGCTAGGCAAATTCAAAGTGTCGACGTACCCTCGAAGGTACAGCAAAAAGGTCATTCTAACAATTACACCTGCGCTTAATTTGAAATGGTATCGTTGCTACTTGGTCTCAGGGAAACGGCCTTGGGTAGGGGAACCTGCAACGTATGCCCATGCACAATTAAACCTTGCAAACACAGCACAGTGACAGGTACAGTGATAAGCTTACCTGATCAATGGCTTTCTTGATCTCTCCCTCAAAGACCACGCTCAGTTCGAGTAGGTGTCCTTCCATATACTGGGCACAGGAGCGACAATCATTGGCCTTCAGTACAAAGTCTCGCCCTGTAATTGCTTCTGGAGTCGGATGATGTGCAAGAACGAGGGCGGAACGATACAAGTAACTCCACACACAAAGTGGGCCCGTTCTTTTTGATGACACCTCGCCATCATCGTTGATAAATTTAGTCGCCCCATGTGAAGTGGAAGCTTGATTTATGAGATCTGGAGCGGGGCATGATGGGCAGGCAACTGTGCCACCGCCGGCACCTTTGGGGGCAAAGGTTCCCTTAGAAAGCGACGACGAAATCCACGTCCGGTCTGACGATGCAAGGACGCTAGCAGCCTCCCCACATGCAACATGATACCTGTAAAGTTCCGAAATATGCTCCGCTGTTGCGCATCGCAGATACGGGGATTGGAGACCAGAAAATGGGAGATTAAGACATAATCGAGCAGCTTTTGTCCCAATGCCCTTGTATCCATATGTAACAGCGATGGCATAAACACCCGGAGGGTCGCACGCTGTCCGTGAGATAGCTCGTGATAAAATCATTTAATACTTCCACTTCGTAATTTCGTGCAAACTCAGCGAGGACATTCGCATTGTGCAACGTGTCCGTCTTGGGTTTTCGCACCGGATATATGTGACGTAGAGCAAGATCAAGGGTTGTCGAGTGCTCGGGGAGAGGAGCCACCTGGAGCTCATGATGGGGCCTTTGTGGTGGTGGCGGGAGGTTGCTGAACATGTCGGCGAAGGCCGGAGAGGCGAGAGTAAGGATTTTCTTGACGACGCGGAAGTGCACTTCATCGCTCGATCGTAGCAATAGATCCGCCTCTGGATCATTGAAAGGTGCCTCCGCCAATTTCTCTGGCAGTTTAGACTTAGGCTGAGGAGACGCCCGAGGGTTAGTGGTCCGGGGCGGCATGACAGGGGGGGATTACAGACGAGGTGGGAAGATACTACACCGAAGGGTTGAAGGGTTCCATATTTATGCTGCGCATACTCCATCGATATTAACAATAACAGCGCTTAGATGAGGTATCAGATGCTAGTAACATTCTAGCTGTGGCCTGAGAGTGGCAAAAACGCCATGACACTTTCAGTTCTTGTAACCTGCCCGTTTCTGTTCGCTTTCCGAGCCGACGACTCGGGCTTCCTATATACATGATGACAAAATGCAGGACAGAAAAAGAAAGAAAACTTCGAGTAGTCTCGGATTTTACTCGTAGTACGTGAATAAATGAGGGACCACGTTTGGTCACCGGCCCGATTCGTGAAGCCATTGGATTGAATTGGGGAGAGACAGACTCGGAAGTTGTGGGAGGAGGTTTGACTAGTCTTGACTTGGGGCCCAGCCTCTCGAATTTGGCCTTCCCTCGCCAGTGATGGTGGAGACCAAAGTCAAAGCGGATGCCTCACGTGCTTCCGAGACCAAACGGCCGAGTGGCCGGGTCGGCTCCGCCGATACGAGGTAAGTCGAAGGCGGCAATCCTGGGCGACTTGAACCCTGTCTCTTGTTCCGAACCCTTCACCAACCCAAGCAAGCATTAGGATCTTTCAATTGTCTTTGTTCTTAACAACACCGTCATCATCCTCATGGAAAAGATCAAGGAGGCAAGTAGCTAGCCAGTATCTAGTAACTAACTGTATCCAAATGACCCTGAATCGTTCCTGAAACAGAAACTCGCTTCCCTCCGTGCCGAGGCCGATGCTGCAATTGCTCGTGCAGAAGCTGCAGAAGCTAAGAACAAGCAGCTCGAGCAAACCCTTCTTGAGAAAGAACAGGAAATGAAGTCGAAAGATCATAGGTTGGATATTCTTGAAACAAACTACGAAGACACCTCGACAAAGCTCAAGGACGCGACGGAGAAGTACGCATCATGCCAGACTTAACTGTGGCCCATCAACTGATTGACTCATGGTCTTGATCCAGATTACGGAGAGCAGACGTCGATGCTGAACATACAGAGCGTCAATCCAAGCGATATGAGCAGGAACGTGATCAATGGGAGAAGAAATACGAGGTACGTTTCGACGCCTTGACTTTTCAGCTAGGAACCGACCGATAATCATAAATCCACGTATAGGATGCCAATTCGATGTACCGCAAGGCACAAGCAGACCTTCAGGACCTGATCTCGAACATGGACAGCCTTTAATAACCTCGGCTGTCACTATGGCTACACATCACATGTGTTGTATCAATTCGAGTTAAAGTATAGTGTTATAGTCTGTCTGTCGCCAGATCTTCTAAGATTGGGGTATGATATCTGTATCTGAAGGCATTCGTGGTGTCTAGAATGTTTCCGGAAGTTGTCACAGTTGAGCCAAATCATACTAGTACAATCCATTGGAAAGGGAAGTCGTCGAGGTCGTCATCTCGTTGATCCCGATCAAAGGCTTGTCTTCGGAACAGCCCCGATTCCCCCTTCGAAAATAGAGCAGCAGACCACGGAAATCACCAATTTCATCACACGAATCGAAGGAAATGAAACGGGTTCGACATCTAGCCAGCATAGTGGTCTCATTTAAGATGCTCTTGATCTTCAATTCGAACTGGTCAAGAAGCTATTGTCTCGTACCAAATAGCGAACTGGCCCTTGCCATCAAAATGATTGCGTGTCCGCAAAGCTACTTCTTTCAATCGATCCGGCATTGGGCATGAAAGAGGCATTTCGACATTCCTAGCTCTGAATAGGATGGCCTGTGGTGAGGCGGGTACAAATCAGGTGTACTCCCAGTCGGTGGACCTCAAGTGAACAAGCAGGCGACACTTGAAAGTATGCAGCTCAGTAGTCGTTCGTTTTGGGGTGACACGCTACTTCATATTGAACGCCTTCCGCGGGTTTGTGCATAGAAACGTGCATAGAAACCATCAGCTCGACTACATACAGTAGATTTTGCCCGACCCTATGAATAAATTGGCGAACCTCGGACTAATCGATCCACATTGATAAAGCCGCGCCTGAACGAGCAAGCGAAGGAAAGGAAGCTCATGGTGCGGTCTTATGTCGAACCCGATGTGATGCCCATCCTGTATACGTGCGGATGACGTCCAAGACCCATGAATAGAAGCAGCCTCGGTCGGGTACTGTACACGAGTACACGGGGAGGTGCGCCCCCATCGCATCGCAACCCCACTGAGCTACCAACCGCTAGCAGCCACCCGTGTCCTCGGTGCGACCTCAGTCTCGTTTTCGTACTCTACCTCTATACGAGGTCCACCTGTGTGCGCACCACGATTACAACGGGAAAAGTCGCACAGAACAGGATGGGGTAATACGTACGTCTTGGCTTGCGCGAATTAAATTCCGCTTTTCGTTTTCCGAGCGTCGATTTTGATTTTCGTACCGGTTTCGAGCCTGTCTCCGCGTTTGCATCATCATCATCTCTCGACTCTTCACTGTCGCTACCGTCCACTCCACCCTGCAAATGTTGTAAACACAGTGTGCATCATCGAAGCATGAAACGTGGCTACGCACCGTGACTTGCTCCAGGTCACTCAATTCGTCTTCGCTTTCACTCACATCGCTCACAAACTCCCTCTCTTCCCAGTCCTCCTCGACCTCACCTTCAAGCTCCTCCTCCTCCGTCTCCTCATCCTCGAGCTCATCCCCACGTTCCAAAGCCTTTTCCTTGTCCAATATTGCCGTCCACACACTCTCGTTCACGTTTAACGGTGCATCGCCATACGCTTTACTTTTAAGGCGCTCGAGTAGCTCCTTCTCGATGGCACGCTCAAGATGTGCAGCTGCCAGTGCTTTGCGCTCTCGAACGGCCTCGCGCCTATCTGTCTTTTTCTTGATACCGACAAGTTTAGGTCTGCGAAGACGTGGGCATTGGGGACCCAGGATAACGTGAAGGAACGTACTGTGTATGAAGTTTTGCCCGACGCATTCTGATAAGGTACTGCGTGATCTTGGTCACACGTTGCTTGCATTTGTGGATAGTGAAATTTGGCCAATAAATTAGCTCTTTGTCGATCTAAGGAACAGTCCGATCAGCATATTTTTCGTACTGCCGTTTGCGCATGATTGGTGGGGTTACCTGCTCCAATGCTTTTGTGTAGTTGTTTGACAGCCTGACCTTTTCCCACATGTGCGCTGGGGAATGTGCTCGCTCGATAGCCTTCATGTATAGGTAGAGGACCCCTGGGAAATTGATTGGGGTGCATGTCTACAGAGATAATGATGGGTGCGTACCTTCGTGTTCACGCACGGTAGCATACCGAGAGTTGGCGAGAGGACATGACTGCCGGCTGCAGAGGCCAGTAAGGTTGTATTCATTTCGACAGAAATTCTGCGTGACAGTCCTAGGAAGGCCTGTTGAGTTTCGCGTTTCGCGTAGACAAAGACACGGAGAGAACATACTTGACTTTGTAAGAGCAAAATTGGTTACCAATAGCAGACCATATCACGTCGTCGCACTGCATGGCAAGACTGTCGAGGGCAGCTGCACAACAGGTAGGTAAGACGACTTTTTTAGATCACGTGTGCATCTTATCTATGCACTCGGACTCTACACGCTCTTTACCATCCATCTCCCATGACGCTTCGTATTCTTCCCCATCTACGTTCACCCCTCTTTCCCCAATTACACAGGGGTTTCCGCACCACGACCATGCGGGACGACTTTCACTTTGATACCCATCATTTTGTGCAGCGCCTGGAGCGCGAGGGTCTTAATCGTGCGCAGGCAGAGGGCATTATGTCCGCTATGGCGGAGGTTATAGATGAGAGCATACGAAACATGACAAGTAATATGGTCACTAAAGCAGATCATGAAAAGGTACGTGTTCCACGCCTTTGTCCATCATGTGCATACCACCGAACTATGGGGTTTCCCACAAACAGCAACATTACACACAACAAGTCGACTTTGCTCAACTCAAATCCGAGCTCCAGCTGAATGAGAAACATGACCTAACGATGATCAAGGCGGAGAATGATCGTCTACTGACAGACATCGAGAAACTGAAACAGCGGCTTCGCGAAGAGATCTCGCGTACGCAGGCAGGTGTCCGACTAGATCTGAATTTAGAGAAGGGTCGTATTCGTGAAGAGGCGAGTAGGCAGGAACTCAAGATGAAGGAAGTAGACACGCGGATCGAGCAGGAAATTGCTGGGTTGCGTGCTGCCATTCAGTCGTCCAAGGTGGGTGATTTCCCAATCAATGTGAGATAGGGAGAGTTGACGTATAATTTGGGAACTAGGCGACAACACTCCAGTACCTGGTTGGGTTCGGTACGTTGTGTCCTCGGTGATATGGAGCGTACCAATTGACAGATTGCATCTGTAGTGACTGGTTGCACGGCGCTTCTCATGGCATACCTACGTTTCCGGTTGTGATCGGATCATTTCTTTCGTTTCAGATGTGCGAGTGTCATTCAGTAGGATCATGCTCTTTGTATTCATACCAATCATTTTACGCCTCGAGGTTACTGTATCTCCCCTCGAATAATTTCTTATCTCCGGACACAAGGATGTCAAACAAAGCTGCAATTTACAACCTATAAAGGTATAGCTGGCTAATTCGGCGAATCAATGTTCTATGGGGGCACGATGATCTAACTCTCTAGTGGAGGTAGTGGATCCCCAGAGACTGGGTTTCCGAATGCGACCGATCGGAAAAGGTCGTACGCGCGGTCCAAGTCATCGTTGACAATGATATGGTCATGGGCCCCGGGAAGTCTAGCATATTCGATCTCAAGAAGGGCAGTTTTGAGGCGCTTCTCAACCGCAGCAGCGGATTCTGTCCCGCGGCTGGTAAGACGATCGCGCAAGGTGGATAAGGAGGGTGGCGAAATGAAACAGTAGATTGGGTTCAAGTCTGTGTTTTTAACTTGACGGACGCCCTAAGGCAAATGTGAAGGAAAGTTCTCAACTGGGACAAGGCAAGAAATATACCTGAACTTCAATGTCGAGAATACAACGTTTACCAGATTCAACGATGGAGTCGATAGCTTGCTTGCTAGTACCGTAGAGGTTACCGGAAAATTCGGCATGTTCGACGAAACCGCCCTGATCGAGAAGGGAGACGAACTCTTCGCGTGAAACAAAGTGATACTGCACGCCGTTGACTTCCCCTGGTCTGGGGGCGCGCGTGGTATCTAGGGAACGTTATGGAGAAAAGAAGAAGAGACGAGGACGCCACTGACGGGATACGCTAAAAGCGAATTTGCCAGGGTGGTCATCAAAGAGACGCTTGAGGAGAGTGCTCTTCCCTGAGCCCGATGGGCCAGAGAGAACCAAAGGACGGGCCCAATGTAGGCCAGACATAGACCGTTGACCGTTGTGCGGGATGGGATCGACTGCGATGATTTTCATTTCATTTCAATCAAACGAACCGGACCGAACCCGAGTCTATATTACATAATTCATTCCCGGATATGGGATTTCCCGGGTCGTACACCTCATATCCATCTGGCCCCTCTCTCATCCGATTACTGCTCTCTCCGCCCTCAACGCACTCTCCTTTTCCGCCTGTTTTTCTTCACCACTCAGCTCTGGCCGTGTACTTTCCCCCTGGCACAATCAATCTGTAGCTCATTCAATCCAATCCTCATGGGCGCTCTTTGCTGTCGTCCTCAGGTTCGCACTCTGCTCCCTTCATCTATTCTGTCCCTAATCTTCCCTTCATAGGTCATCGACTTTGACGCAGATGTCAACCTTTTCCATTTCATACTCCTCAGATGTGTCGGAAAAGGTGCTTTTGGAAAGGTACCTTTTCTCTGACGCCTGTCCTATCTCCTTTATTAACCCAGCTATCTTCCTCCTAGGTTCGCGTCGTCCAACACAAGCAGACACGCGACTTGTACGCTCTTAAATACATTAACAAAACCAAATGCGTGCGGATGAAGGCCGTCGCTAATGTCATACAGGAGCGACGCTTACTCGAGGAGGTGTGCCCCGCTCTCTTCCTCTTGCCATTCATTTCCGACCTCGCACCAGATAGACCATCCTTTTGTCGTCAATCTACGATACGCCTTCCAAGACGATGAGAATTGTTTTTTTGTCTTGGATCTGATGCTTGGGGGTGATTTACGATGTCCGTCCATCTTCATCATCCATCACCCTTTCCAATGGGCTCATCTTCCGCATAGTTCACCTGGACAGGTTAGGTTCCTTGCCAGAGGAGACCGTCAGGTTTTATATGGCAGAACTTTCTTCTGCTCTTTGTTTCCTACACGAGAAACACATTATGCACCGGTGCGCAGTTTCCTCTTTAATTTTCTTCTTTCCACTTACTTTTGGTGCATCTTTTGCCGCTCCTACAGGGACATCAAGCCAGACAATATTCTTCTTGATGAACGTGGTCATGCTCACCTTACCGACTTCAATATTGCCGTTCATTACTCCGAACGACGCTTACTTACTGGCGTGGCTGGATCCATGGCCTATATGGCTCCTGAAATTCTTCACAAACGCGGCTACACCTACCCCATTGATTGGTGGTCACTCGGTGTTTGTGCCTATGAACTTACCTTTGGGCGCAGACCGTACCGAGGCCGCACGAATACCGCTCTTACACATAGCATTTCCAAAGATGTGTTGCGATTTCCCGATAACGCGGGAGAGAAATGTACTAGGGTGGGGGTGAACTTCATTGGCGGGGTGCGGCTTTCCCTTCTACCTGTGTCACATTTCATTCGAGTCTTTTCCACCGCAGCTCCTGGAGAGAGATCCTTACAAACGCATTGCGTGTAGTCCGCAGGGAGATAGTCTGGATGAGATCCAACGCCATCCTTGGTTTCGTTCAATAGACTGGGCGGCACTTAATCGGAAAGAAATCCCGTCTCCGTTTGTTCCCGACGTGGGTCTACTCCACTGATGGCCTCTGCTATTCTGTTTTACTCACGACATTGTACCGTGACAGTCGAAGAAGGCGAATTTCGATGCGTCGCATGAACTTGAGGAGCTCTTGCTTGAAGATAACCCACTGAAGGCCAAGGCCCGCAAGCAAAATCGTGACATCAATAGTCTGAGTGCCGAAATGCGGCAAATGGAGGAACAGTGCGTGGGAGCCGATGCAAATTGCATCCTGGAGCTACACTCATCGCTTCGATATAGATTCACGATCTACGATTTCCGTGCAATGCGTCGTCGCTCATATTACCCACATAATCAGCAGATCGTCACAACGGTAACGGCAACATCATCTTCTGGCTTGGTTACCTCCCGTCCAGTAACACCCCAGATTAACGGGCGCAGCGATGATATGGGCCTAGACAGCCAGACTATGCACGGACTACCCGACGAATATAAGGTCCACACATCCGAAGGTCTTCATCACCTATCAATTCATGATATAAGCGAAAAGGTTCAGGGGAATGTATAGCCGGCACCGCCCACTCGTCCTCGGTGTATTTTTTTACTCTCTGCCTGCGAACGCCTCCCACGCTGTCATGTCGTCATTCGGCTATTCTGGGACGTCGGGAGATTTGCCGCACATGGCCATCATGACTTGTGATCATGAGGCGTAAACGTGACACTGCCGCTTTCATATTCGCTTTTCGACCCTGCACGACTCTGGACCACGCTTTGTCTGTCTTCTTTTCATGCGCATTTATTTGATATTAAATACCTCTCTTTTTCTTTGGCTAATTATTTGGTTACCCTCTACATCCATTTTCGGGGCAATTCATAATGTATGACCACTCTCCTGTGCATCCGTGAGAATGTAGCCTTGACATTCAGTTTGTGGCGCACAGGTGGTGTGACGATATGACGATATTTGTATGGCTGAAAAGTACAGGTAGAGTACTCTAAGAGGGGTGCAGAGGAAAATAAATCGATACCCACACACAAGGGAAATCAGTTTTTCTTTTCCCGTTCATCCTTTGGGACGAGTCGGACCGGCGCTGGCAGGACCGAATACCAAAATGATCCGACGAACACCATAACAGCCCCTGCTGCGAGCTGCAGGTTCCATCCACAGCCGAACCACCATACGCTGAAACACAAGCTTATCGCCTTGCGAGTCGTGAGTACGACCTGTGTTGAGACCGCGGACACTCTCTAATAGGAGTAAATAAATAGAAAAGTGAGTGACCGAACCATTTGGACGAATGGGGAAATGGGGGGGGGGAGAAGTGAGTGAGTGAGAAGATCGGTCGTTTTATTTTTGAAACAGGCCCTGGCAGGCCAGCCAAAAGAAAGGGGAAAAGAGGGGAAAAAAAAGGAACGTACAGAAGATAGTTGATTGACGCCAGCGACGCAGATGAGTTGAGTGAGCAGGTTGAGTGCGAGTATAGTGTACGGATGTCGAATAATAATAGTGCTTGATGACGAGCTCAAGCTCGTCACAAAGGTATTGCCGTCGTGGTTCTTCGGGCGGCTCAGGCCGACAAATCCGCGTCGCACGCTCTGAGGCATGATCGCAAACATCGGTAATGAGAGCATATGCTGCAATCCAATTTATTTTTTCAGTAAAAAAAAAGCCGAAAGAAAATTAGGGAGAGTCGATGACATCATGATATTGGACTGTTTATATCAAGTGATCGGAATGTGGGACGTACCGTGTAAAAGATGGTTTCGCGCCAGCAGGGACCGTAAGTGCTATAGGTGCGCTCTTGGAGTGCGCCGTGTACGCCTGTGCATACGAGCGACGCTAGGAGCATCGCGATGCCTAGTGTGTACCGCGATGCGTCGGCGGTTGTGCTAGCAGATGTGCCCCTTGAGCTCGCGAGGTTTGATGCTGTCCCTGTGTCTCGGGTGATCGTGATCGGTGAGCCGGGGCGGGGCCGAAAGAGCGTCGCGATAATGACACCGCACGAGACTACGGCTACGGCAATCTTTGCAAAGGGAACACCCAAAAAGGATGAAGGGGTATGGGAGAGGGAGGGGAGGAATTATCGTCAGCAAGCGTGACGATGCCCCTTTGGAGGGGTAAGAGGAAGGTGAAGGTGAGATACAGTACAGTTTGTTTGAGTGTGTATCGCTTGTTCATGAAGAAGCGGCCGAGGAGCATGGATACTGCTAGACCTGTCCATAACACAATCCAGCTCTCAGCACGGCAGATTCATAATAATATAATATAATACATCATGAAAAAGTCGGGAGGGGAGGGGAGAGCGAGAATGTGAGACACTCACCTGCGGAGCGGAATACGATCTGGATCGTGGGAGGAACGCTGAACGCAAATACGATATTGTTCAGCAGCGTGCCAGACGCAAACGTGGTGACTTGGAGCAGATACTGCGAGATGGGTACTTGGCGTGGTTTGAGTCGTGGTAACCAGAGCCAGGAGCAGCCCGGGATGCGCGATTTGTCCCAGGTTATGAAGGACGGTAGCTGCTGAGCAGTGATGAAAAGCATTTGCGAGAATGTGAGTGCAGGCCCTGTAACGAGAGTCAGTCAAAGACACAGGGTTGCATTTGCGTCACAGACAAGTGGAGAGAACAACTTGTACGCACCGACATTAGGCTCTGCGCGTAGTAGTTCCTCGAAAGCCCAAACATTGCTACAGTGCCTTTCGATGAAAGACCCGAGTATGCTACAGAGAGGTTGACACGTACGAGCAGCAGCCGCCAATGACGAGAACTAGCATAAGGGAATAATCTAGCAGTACCCCTGCAACGGACATCCGATTTGGACTATCATGATGCTGGGCGGTTGTTCCACGAACGGAACCATTCTGACGAGCCGCCGCGTTCGGTGGATGGGCTACCCGTGACGACTCGTTTGTGTTGTTGACTGGGCGTCGGCGAAACATGGTATTTTGGTATCAAGATAGTGACAGTGACAGCATAACCTGTGGCTGTTAACGACGTACGTTGACGATGATGACGGGACAAACACAATCCGGAGGTGCGCCACCAATGATTTTGGCGCCAGCAATCACAACCTAGGTAACGCAAACTCGTGTATCTTCGGTCGTGTCTTACATACAGGCACATTTAAACTTGGAGTCTGATTCAAGCTGTGATGTACACATAGCTTCAGGTTCCCTTGCGCACAACAAAAAATAAAGAAAAGGCTATTACTGGCCCGAAGGTCCTTTGCTACATTACAATCTTTATGTGCCACACCGCAATGACCAGAAAGAAGTAGTCTGTCGATAGAAGTCACCAATCTACCTAACCGAATTAACCATTGAGAGCGAGGTTCATTTCTTGAACGATTTCGAGAAATCGCGCGTCTCCAACAGGCTCTAAAATGTCAAATGCCCAACGGTCATCTTGTTTATCGAGACTATAATCTTGTGCCCATCGCGTTGACAGCATGGCGTGTCCGAAGCGGGCATTTCGCTGTGGAACACATTATTTGGTCAGGTCAATCATTAAAGGACGGTGGACACCGACCGCACAGGGCCATACGACTTCTGAGTTTGTTCATCTGCGGCCTGACGTCGTTTAAAAAATAAAAGAGTAAGGTGGCTCGGAGGTTCAGATGAACAATAAAGACCGGCATGTTCTGCAAGCGAAATTCGAGAAGGAAGACGGTGAAATCCAAGTTACCGTCAGGAAATAGTGTGCAGAGCAGCCTGTTGTAAGGGCCAGAGCAGAGACATCGTTCTCTGATGCATTTCGAGGAATCAGTTGAAACTGGACAAGGACTGTCAGGCCACATGATGGTAGTTGGAAGCCAAGAGTGGGTTAACACGTGCACCGATAGTGTGATTCGGTCGTCACCCCAAACTTGCAAGAGACAAGGGACATCGACATCCGGCCGATCATGGGCCTTTCGAGTTCAGTTTTATATCTATCAATAGGATTGTGTGGGGGCACACATCCCACTTCTATCCATGCATGAGGGCTCGCAGTTGCAGCCATCTCCTAAACCGTGTGATACAGAGTATCGAACGACTACCACCCAAAGACAAGATCTGAAAACTGTCCCAGCATACTTTTCGACGGCGTCCCTGGAATACCCACCGGGAACGCCGGAGGTTGCAACTCAGGTGTACTCGTCGCCGTTTTCGGTGTCTGTCCCGGCTTCCGGAACGCGGAGGCGGACGGGGCGAGTCGGATCGGGGTACCCACCGTTGGGGTGTTGTGATGTGGTGAACGGGCTGCGGGTAGTGTAAGCTGGTGAGACGAGCGGGAAGGCCCAGTTGAGTCGGTCGGCACGATATCAGGTGGGGAGCTGACATCGGACACAAGCGGATACGCAGTACGGGCTGCCGCTTGGCCAAGGACACGATCTGCCTGACCGAGATCCTGGAAAGAAAAGAAAAAGGGGGGTTGGTCCCATTTATCGAGAATGGAAATGAGACGGCGTCGTACTGCCCACTTCACGCCAACCATCCAGCTTCCGCCAACAACCTCGCCATTTTTGCGGACCGCCCACACTGCTTCAACGGGATTCTTGAAACCGATTTTGAAGCAATTGGAAATCTCCGTGTTTGGATCTGGGTCCGTCGTCTCGCCGAGCTGCTTGAAGTATTCAACTGCAACACTGTATTTATCTGGAGGGTAGCCGAAAACGATAACGTAGAGAGGTTCAGGGGCTTGGTGAGGAGTAGCCTGAGGTGCTTGGGTCATCGAAGCATCAAAGTTTGAATTCTGCGCAGGTTGTCAGACAGAAGTTGCAGGAGACGACGAAAGCAAAATAACCGAGCGCTGGAGGTATGATGGACTGCTGGAATATGTGACATTTAACATATCATTGACGGACGAGGTGGGCGGGGCATCCTCATCGGATGTTTGGCGTTGTCTTGACACGAGAGACGAGATTAGCGTAATTGAACAGGAGAGATGGAAAGGCCCACCTTGAGCTTTCAAACATCGGGTCTTTCCCGAACTCGCTCGTAGGTGCGCGAGACAATGTTGAATTTAGCTTTGCCTTGGTCTGGACGAGGGGCATATCATCAAACCGTTGATGGCTTGGAGGGGAAGCCTGTGCATATCAGGATAGTTAGACTCGGCTGGGCTAGAGAAAGCAACTCTGCGCACGTTATTCTGAGACATTGACTGAGGGGACGCAAATGTGAATGACGCGGATCAAACATCACAAGACAACACACCATGAGGTAACCTGATTGATAGCTAGAGCGGGATTGAAGAAAAGGGTCGTTCAAAGAGTTGGAAAGGGTGTTGCTCTGGCTGTTGGAAGCCCATGAGCTTGTACCGTGTGGGTGATGTGTGCTCGTCGTACTGGAGACACCTCCGACGGAAAATGAGGCATGAAGGGGGGATTGAGAGGCTGAATGGCTCAGCTGCGATCTAATACGGTCATTCGCATTGTCTGGGGTGTGGAATGCGGAAGACTGGGGAAACATGGGAGGCTTTGAGTCGAGGTTGGGTTCAAGTCGAATCACGACGCGGACATGTGGTTTTGACGCGCCGTTACGTAACGCTACTTAAACACAGTCACTTCCCAATTAGTTACACGCAGTCGTGCGGGGTACACGCGACGTCTACAAAGTCCCAGACAGTAGCACACAGTGTAAGATACGATAGGCATAGTATTAACGAATGCCCGGAAGTGCCCCTCGAAAAATTCTGAAGACTCAAGCCTGCGCTGTAGATAGACATGGCGGTATAATAATCATGATCATGGTGCAAGAGTAGTAGGGTATTAGAGACCCTCCATGTTCGCAACAAGATCATCCAGCTCCGCTTTCGTCTTGCTGTGTTTAGCTTCCATTTCCTGCGCGCGGAATACACAGTCAGCGAGGCGATCCCGGGGTACTGGATGATCAGAGCACATACTTCATGCCTCCTCGTCCAGTCATCCCGCTCTTGTTCGACGCGCTGTACTTGACGTTCGAAATGCTCCGCCTTGATATCAACCTGTCGAAGTCTTCCACACAAATTGAGGCACGACGACAGAGACTGCGAGGAGAAGAGACACACTTATCCACTGTCTCCTTCAAGTTCTTCTCGGCGGTATCGAGCTCATCCTCAAGAAGTTCGATTTTGCGAGTGAGGGCGTCATTGGTGGCCTTGCCGCGTTCCGCTTCTTCTAAGTTGGCCTTTGTTTTGGACAAAATATCCTCTGTATCGTGGAGAGAAGCGTCGAGAACGCCGAGTCTGTGATTGAGGGAGGTTATCTCCTGATCCTTTTCAAGAAGCAGCTGTTCCAGTTGCTTGTTCTTCGCCTCTGCGGCTTCAGCACGATCTATGGCGACATCTGCCTCTGCACGAAGAGCGGCTAGTTTCTAGAAAAAGGGTGAGTAGGAACGAGAAGAAGAAGGAAACGGCCAGGACCTCTTTGATCTTCTCCATGTGCGGCGGGAAGAGGTTGAACGTGGGAACGAGAGGATATGTGGCACGTGAGCCAAGATGGATTATCGCACACTCCGTCCCCGGCGAGGCCAGGGTCTTGTCCTCTTCTTCGCCTGAAACGATGACAACGCCCGTGTCACACGAAGGCACGTGTGCTCGATTTTTGCCACTGGCCTCCGCCCGTCTGTGGACTCATGTTTGACATTCTAGAACTCCCCATCCTTGAGGCCGTTATCAAGTGAGGCCCACCGCTGTCCCCCTGCCAGTGCCTTCTTACTGATCCCCATAAATAGTATCAGAAATAGACTCACGGCGCTCAAGAAAGATCGGGGTGACTTCATCAAGTCTTCCGACGTCAATAGTTTATATCAAGCCGTCATCAAGCAAGGTCCGCAATCCCATCTCATTCTCCGAATCTCTATCGTTAACTCTCCTACTGCCCTCATCTTCAATAGTAACAAAGCTGAACGATGTCCGTGATGATGACACAGTTTACAACAATCGCTTGGATACCCTTCTAGCCGACGTTTTCAATCTCCTCTCTCTCTTCTTTTTGACGATCGGAAAGACGAAGGAAGCCCCAGCCACATACTCCCAATTGGCTAGTATGCGCGTGAGTAATGCTGAAATTAAACAAGCGCTCTGAATCTTGTCCAGAATCGTGTAATGGGAAAACATCTTTCCATCGCATTGAATGTCCCTCTCGTTTCCGATTCTCGCTGATGATGGGCTTCATCTCGCCAATAATGGGATGTAATGGCAGCTGCTGACCTCTGCATTTAGCAAATTCTTGTCCATATGGATGAATCATCTGTTTATAACGAGAGTGACCTGGCTCCTTTCCGCCGACGATTAAATGACCTACGCACCATTATAAAGAGTGACTCAGAGAGCGGGAAGCATTCTGAGGCCATGACGAAGCTCCTTGAACGACAACTTTGGGACTGCGGTGCGTCCCCCATCTCTAGTCTCTAGTTATCCACCACTCCTCGCATCTCATCATGCACTAGACTCTGTGCTCAACAGATTGCAAGACAATCTCTCCGTACTCTCCATCGAGCTTTTACCTGTTCACGAGCGACTCGTCACCATTAGGCGAAAGCTTGTTGCGCTGGGTGCGAAAGGGGGCCCGCCCAAAGCGGAGCTCAAACCCTTGCAAGAAGAGTTGCGCAAAATCGACTCGTTGAGTATAAAGCCGTTTTCAGCTTAAACCGTGGAGTGCTCATGCTCTATTTTTGCTTCTTGTCACAACTTCCTACCCCTTGATTTATTTCACACTCGGCAACACATATGTAGGAAACGTGTCGACGGAAAGTTCCTCGGCCCTGGTGGCAATATTCCCGCGTCGCAAGCCATCTGTTCGTCACTTCTGGAAGAATGCTTTGATATCGCTCAGGAGATTCGTGCCCAAGAAGAATCAAAGCATGTCGCCCCACCCCTCAAACCCATTTATGACCGCCTTATCGGGCTCCGTGCGGAGCTTGAGGGTCTTGCGCTAACACACCGTTGGACGTTACGAGAAACCGACCTCTGGAATTATTCCCTGAGTCTCCAGGAAGTCGACAAAATGCGAATCGACGGGAAATTTGTCGACTCGGAGGGGGCTCAACCCCCAGGACAATATGTCCGTCTTATGCTCACATGTCTCGATGCACTTGGATATTGACTACTAGACGAAGGTCCTCCTCTACCTCCTTCGACGATGCTATGGCGTCATTTATCGTCTCCTATCTTCTAGCGAGCCGGTATCCGAGGAACTTATGCCGATCGTAACCGTTCTCGCCTTGTTCTTCCCCCTGCATGAGCTCACTTGCGTGATTGATTATAGGCCAATAAACTATCGACCGTAAAAAAATGTCTAAATGAGGTATTAAAATATGGCGGACCGTTCAATCCGCGCGATTTATACCCTGTACGTGTCTCCACATCCGTGGCGAGCTGGTCATGTGCCGTCATCGGTAGTACAGCCTGGATATCTGTAGGACGTCCAATGTCCCATGATCACTCGTCCTCGGTTTAGAAGGACGTAGCATCACTGATCTTGATTGTGATCCTTGTATAGTACCAGCTCGCCCTGTATCAGATCGACTCGATGAGGAAAGACGGCAAGTTCATAGGTGTTGATGGGTCAATCCCAGAAGGTCAAGGCATCGTCATGGCACATCTCAACGAGTGCCACGAACTATTAGAGATGGTACGTTCTTGGATTCTCCCACGTTAATCTCCCTGGACGTGCTTCGAACCTTTCCTTCTCTCCCACTAGCTAAAACAATCCATGGATAACGCCGACGACGAAGAGGACCTCACTGAAGACGACGACGGCCAAGGCCCAGAATCAGGCGCAACATCTGAAAGAGAAGACTAATTGTGTGTGTATCTGCTCATGCATATGCATATCACTACTGCCCCTCCGAAAGGGGGTGGAAACATCATCCTACGCACGATCCGTTCCTGCTCATGACGCACTCCCAACTCTGACTCTATAAAGAAGAAAGAAACAGTAAAGAACGAGCCAACTGTAGCACATAGCGCACAAATCTTGCGGCTTCTACCCGCCGTACTTATCATCCGCAGGGTAACAACATACTAACCTAATCAGTGTATTGCCACCCTGTAGAATTACGGAGTTTGATTAGACTTTGCTTGGAAAAATGTGAATGACGTTTGCTTAGAAGTCTGGAGCATTGGCTCTGTCTGTTTGCTTGTCGGTTTATTCGGTTTAAGCATTATCATATTATCCTGCCTTAATTCTCCCGCCATCTACACGCTAGGGTTTTGCCGCAGGCAATAATAACCACCAACGTGATATATGGTTTGTTAACATTAATTATGGAACAGAGTTGTCATACCCTCCTTCCTCTTCGAGTGCCTCAACTTCAACGACAGAATGTGTGCTAGATAAAGTCCAGTTATAAACCAAGTGCATGAGTGAGGTTAACAAAGAAGGATGTATTTTTTTATGGTTTCGTCCCATCGTCTACAACGGAGCAGATCTAAGAAAATTGCGAAACATGGTCTTCAACGGCCTTCTTAATGTCCGCCTCCACTTCAGGGGTAACATTACCAGTCGCAATCTTTTCAAGCAATGCGCCCTTAGTCGACGTCAAGTGCTCGCGGAATTCACTCTCCCACTTAGTGATCTTGTCTACAGGGATTGAATCCAACTATAACGCGCGTGAGCTAGGGTGTCTTTGGGACACGAATGGAACACGTACAAGACCGTTAACACCAGCATAGATAATTGGTACCTGGATTTCCATAGCTAGAGGCTGATATTGACCTTGCTTGAGCAGCTCGGTCAAGCGGGCACCACGGGCGAGAAGGAAGCGTGTTGAAGCATCAAGATCAGAACCGAATTGGGCGAATGCTGCAACTTCACGGTATTGGGCGAGGTAAAGCTTTAGTGAACCAGCGAACTTCTTCATGATCTTACTAAAACAAGGTCATGGGTATAGCTGAGAAAAGAAGTAGTGCACATACGTCTGCGCGGCTGAACCGACACGGGACACAGAAAGACCAACGTTGATTGCTGGGCGGACACCTCGGAAGAAGAGTTCAGCCTCCAAGAAAATTTGGCCGTCAGTGATGGAGATAACCTATTCCCAGATTTCGTCAAATGCCCAGAACAACCGTATACGAAAACGTACGTTGGTTGGGATGTAAGCAGACACATCACCACCCTGAGTCTCGATGATAGGAAGTGCCGTGAGTGAGCCTCCACCGAACTTGTCATTCATCTTCGCAGCACGCTCTAGGAGACGAGAGTGCAGGTAGAAAACGTCACCGGGGTAAGCCTCACGACCAGGGGGACGACGGAGCAGGAGGGACATCTGGCGATATGCCACGGCTTGTTTAGATAAATCATCATAAATGATGAGAGCTACCAAGGCCGAAATAAATGCGAAGTCCTGGCGTGAAACATGGCCTACTTACCATGTTTGCCATTATCGCGGAACCATTCACCCATTGCACAACCAGAGAAAGGAGCAAGATATTGCAAGGGGGCAGCTTCCGAGGCCGTGGCTGCAACGATGACTGAGTACTTCATCGCATCGTTCTCCTCGAGGGTCTTGACGAGCTGCGCAATAGTAGAGCGCTTCTGGCCAACAGCGACATAGACGCAATAAAGCTTCTTGTCCTCCTCCTTACCCTCATTCCAGCGCCTCTGGTTGAGGATGGTGTCAACGGCAACAGCCGTCTTGCCTGTCTGACGGTCACCGATGATAAGCTCACGCTGGCCACGACCGATCGGCACCATTGCATCGATGGGTTTAATGCCAGTCATCATGGGCTGGTTCACGGAGCGACGGGGGAGAATTCCGGGAGCCTTCAAAGAGGCACGACGGCGCTCGGCGGCTTGAATAGGGCCCTTGCCGTCGATGGGATTACCGAGTGCATCGACGACGCGACCGAGTAGTGCAGGGCCGACTGGAACATCGACAATCTGGCCGGTACGCTTGACGGTGTCACCCTCCTTGATGAGACGGTCATTCCCGAAAATCGAGACACCGACATTGTCGGCCTCCAAGTTCAAGCACATTCCACGAACACCAGAGGAAAACTCCACCATTTCCTCCGCTAGTTACGTAAAATATCCGAACTCAGCAAAGAATGATCGAGTCAGCGTTGGAAGAGATCACGCTGACCTTGTACGTTCTTGAGACCCCAGACGCGTCCAATACCGTCACCAACGCCTATGTAATGCACATGGAGATTAATGTATCGAGAGTTTGGAAGAGATAAAAAACGTACTGAGAACACGACCAGTCTCTTCGACATTACTGCCAACGGAAGAACCAGCTATCCGAGATTCCAGAATGGAGGACACCTCCGATGCAGCTAACATGACGTGTCATAACATGAACAATGGCAAACGCGAAAATGTAACAAGTCAGCTGGGTGCATGTGCAACAAGACGACATGACGAACCAGGCTTCGCGGTAGCATATGAGCGCGTAACAGCCGGTGCCACGCGGGACGCATTCTAAAATCGAGTGGTGGGTCAACGTGTGAAATGTGGGAGGAAAAACGTGGTTTAAAAAATGAAACAACCTTCCCAGTAGCTGCCAATGCGGCCAAACGGCTGGCATTAAGGACGGCGAATTTCTGCATGGAGAGAAAAGCGGGAGCAGAAAAATAGGATGGCAAATGCTCCCAGCTGGAGGATGGGA
Organism: Russula lepida; assembly: GCA_003316425.1. NCBI lineage: Eukaryota > Fungi > Basidiomycota > Agaricomycetes > Russulales > Russulaceae > Russula > Russula lepida. Next base: position 260,809 of record QFEZ01000112.1, read on the forward strand.
AAGTCGAGTGTTGCCAGCACCACCGACTTTCCCGATTTCCAAGGTTAGGTCGGAGTTTCGAATACTCGGATGACTCCGAGTGAGGTTAGCGCGGCTGCTGTCAGTTGGAAAGTCATGGCTGGGTGGACATGGACGCGACGTATGTGACCTCTTGCTGAGCGTATTCTTCATCTCACCTTGTTCCAGTACCATTCGTACGGCAGATGTTCGCACGAACACTTTACACGAGCCCACAAATGCCCCCATCGACCTCCCATGCTCTCGCTCTCATACGCTCGCAACCCAACCAATACGTGATAGCCTCTATTGCTGGCAGAAAATATCTCCTCGCTCCAAAGGACCTCCTAACTGTGCCGCGCCTCAATGATGTTCGTGTAGGAGATGTTTTATCGCTGTCCGAAATACACGAGATTGGCTCGCGCGAGTACACTCTTCGTGGCTCCCCGGTTATTCCTTCTAGCCACGTCGCCGTGGAGGCTACGGTTGTCGAGCACACAAAAGGGAAGATGGAATACATCTTCAAGAAGAAGAGACGAAAAGGATATGAGAGAACTGTCCCCCACAAACAGACGTATACCCGCCTTCGAATAGGTCCCATTACTGTCCGCCATTATCTTCACCCTGGCGTATGACAGCTTTGTTTAGACGTAATAGAAACTTTCTAATGATGAGAATTAAAGAGCGGGATTACAGAAAAGAGTCAAGCCATCATATCTCTCCCTCCTCCGGTGTTTCAGCACGACCCTTTCGGTCCTTGGCTGGAACGGCTTCAGAATCGTGTCTTGCCCTCTGTACATAGCTGTTAGAAAAAACTGAGACTGGCTTAGACAACTGAACACAACGCACTTTCTCACTTCGCTCTTCATTTTCTGTCTCTCGCTTCTCTCGAGGGTCATCATGGCTTCCTCGGTCTTCTTCGTCCCTTCCTGGACGCCGTTTCCTGTCGTCCTTTCTCGAATTTGGTCCTCGTGCAGCATATCGATCTCGGTCTCGGTCACGACGGTCTCGCGGCGAGTCACTCTCCCGATCCCGTTCACGATCACGTCCATAGTCACGCGATGACCGTCGTGCATCGTCGTCGTACCGGTGGTACCGGGAGCCACGATCTCTCTCCTTCTCACGGTCGCGCTCACGTTCTCTATCCCGTTCACGGTCGCGGCCGCGATCTCGGTCACGGTCACGGTCATAATCTCTGTCCCGGTCCCTTTCCCGTTCGCGATCGCGGTGGTCGCGGTCGCGGTCCCTGTCCTTGTCCTTGTCCTTGTCCTTGTCCCTGTCCCTGTCCCTCTCTCTGTCTCTGTCACGAGGATCCCTGTCGCGATCTCTGTCTGTTTCACGTTCACGGTGACTAGGTTCTTTGCGCTTGCGGCTAGTCGTCGAGCCGCCATCCTCCGAATTCTCGCGCAGGCGTTCCTAAGGGAAGAGTGAATACGATCGTTCATGTAAACAAACAATTCCTGTACCTTTTGCCTCTTGACAAACTTGGCGAACGCTGCACGTCGGCCCTCGTCATCCAGGTCCTTGAATTCCGGAAGGTGCTCAATATGCGACACGGCCTACATCTCTATCAGCCAGAATTATGCAGCGGTACAAAACACGCACCTCATCGTAACCAAGGCTGATGTCCAGGGGTTCAGGAAGTTTTTTCATCGCATAGCGGAGGTCATCTTGCATATGTCGTGCCCTCCGTTCGGTACGGCGCTTCTCATCGGCCTTTTGTTTCAGAATTTGCTCATGCAGCTGCATTACAAAGGTAAGTGCATAGTAGGACGGTCTTGTAGGGAAGAGAATACCGTCGTGAAGATCTGCTTCAACTCATCCGTAGAGAGAGTAGCGGTTTCTTCGTCGCTGTTCTCCTGCACGACCTTCAAAAAATCGGCCTCCGTTGTCTCCGGTCGAACAGACCACGGCTGCGAGCTATCTTCGGCATCAGAACTGAGTTTCGAGTTGTAACGCTTAATAGCCGCTTCTACGATAGCAATCTTCGCGTCCAGCTTTTGGTCGAGATTGTCCACCACATCCCAGAACAACTCAATAGGATTCGACCCAGGTCTGCCAAGCATGTCGAGATAGCGGCCATCAGATGAGAATTTTGGATAGACGTGCTTCCATTTTGTTCGTGCATTGATGTCGCCAGAAGCGACGAGTTCTTGCAGAAGTGCCTATATGCATTTAATGCAATCGAGCCGAAAAGTCACATCCGAGACAGTACCTTGAAGGCCTCGCGAGCTTTGCGTTCTGAACGTAATTTGTTAACTTGCTTGCGTCGCATTTCATCCTCAAACTCGCGCTCACGAACCCGGCTGTAATCCTCGAACGCGAGCAAGATGTCCAGGCCAGGAAGCTGCCTCAGGTCTGCATCGATTTGCCACTCATCCGACTCCAGTACAAGAGAATGCGCGCTGCGCCAGCGTGTTAGGACATCGACACCGAGTTGTTTGAAGAGAGTCATGAGATTGGTTATGGCACGGTTGCGCGCAGCCCGGTTCTCTTGCTGAACGATACTTTAGAAAAACTTCAGAGGAGTAACATAAGACATACCACTTCACGCTGCTTCAGCTCAGCGACGTACTCCTCGAAAATCAGCTTCCGCTCTGATTCGATCCGCGCCTGCTGCCAGATCGGGTGTTGCGCAAAGTGTTTGTCTGCAGTGGGGAATGTCGAATAATGGAATACATTAGGATTCCCCTTCAACATGTTACGGATCGCGGGGCGTATCTTTGCAAGGCGAGCTTCTCGCTCCTCTTGCTCTTTCGCTTTCAATCCCTCAGTATACTACCGTAAGCTTGTGTTAGAGCAGGCTCGGATAGAAAAAGGAGATGGCGTGCCTTCTGCCAAGTAGCTTTTTTCTCTGCAAGCGAGTTCAAAGCCTTGTATAGTGGGTCCGTAATGATGGCACGCATCGTCTGGTCCCACGTCCAGGTCGCATCAACACCGGCCTTACGCAACAAATACATAAAGGCCTTTTCGCCTTCTTCAAACGTTGCAAAGCCGTTATGCGGAATGGTCGGCTCATCGGGGAGATTAGGACGCGCAGGTAGCGCAGACTGTGTTGTTTGGTGAAGATTCGGCGTTGGTTGGCTGATCATTTGCTCAGGGAGAGCGTCCGCGCCCAAGGGGACCAAAAGGCCGGCCTGTGGGACCGCAGTAGGGGGTGGGGCGATGGCTTGGGGAGCAGGACTTGGGTAATGTCGTATCAGTGTTGAGATCAAAGCATTAATGATAGAGGGGATATGCGGCGTACGATGGAGTTGGCGCTGTTAATGCCTCTTTACTCTCTTTCTCAACCTTGTCCTTAAGCAACGAAAGCTCTTCTGGCATCTCCCATTTCGACTCTTTCGTCGTCGTCTACAGGAATTGTGAGCTAATAATGGGAAAGAATTTGCAGAGCGTACATTGTAGTAATACTTCTTGCCACCAGAGAAGTACTCTTTCCATGGCGTCTGCTTCAGCGCTCGCTGAAATATTAAGGCTCAGTTCGTTGAGAACATAAGAGGGAGACTACGTTGAACACACCTCAAATGGTGATTTAAGCTCTGTATGTCATTTCAGTGAATGATGACGAGCAGATGAGTGTGATGGAGACGAACCATCTGGCTTTTCCCATACACTGTCCTTTGTGGTGGTGTTAAACCAGTACGTTCGCCCTTCAGGATTTCGATGCTCCGTCTATGCGAGTGTGTATATTAACCATTCACGGAGTGGGATTGGAAGGCTTGCTTACCCATAGACTCATTTTAAAGCTCACACCCTCTACTATGAGACTGGAGATGGAACAAGATGCTGAGTCAGCGACGCGCCTGTTAAGACTCGCTCGAGTCACGCGTCAAGGTAGACATGGCTCCCGACAATCTCTTCCCATCGATAGGAACCCTTGCAGAGCAGACGGATAGTTCTGCAGACCAGGTCGATCTCAATGACACCGCCCATGCGACCCCAAAAGACGATGACGATCGGGTAGTGCAGGAGGTCGAGTCACTTTGCATGAATTGCGAGGAGCAGGTGAGCACCAAACTTTTACTGCACTAGTTGTTGATGTAGGAGGGATACAAGTGGATATAGGGAGTAACGCGGCTCCTTTTGACCTCGATTCCATTTTTCCACGAGGTCATTGTGATGTCCTTCCGCTGCGAACATTGTGGCTTTTCCAATAACGAGATCCAGTCTGCTGGTGTCATTCGGCGTAAGCAACCTTCAGCATGCCAAGATTCCTATCTGAGTGTGCTTTATTACACTTAGCTGAGGGAACGACCTATACGGCCCGCATACATTCGAGACAGGATCTAAACCGCCAAATGGTCAAGTCGGAGACCTGTACAATTACGATACCCGAGTACGAGCTGACTATCCCAGCTTCTAAAGGCAAGCTTACAACGGTAGAAGGGATAATTCAAGACGTGGTCCGCGACTTAGGCTACAATCAACCTTTACGCCGCATCCAGGATGAGGATATATACACCAAAATACAAATCCTGATTGACAAGTTAAAAGTCATTGTACCTGATGAAGATGAAGATAATGAAGGAGGTACTGCCCTTGCAGGAGCTGCTAATTTAGAAGTACCCATGCCACATTTTACGGTCGAACTCGACGACCCGGCTGGCAATTCATTTATCGAATTTAGGGATTCGATGGCGAGTGATCCAAATTGGAATTTCAAGACGTACCGTCGGACACAAGAACAGAATGCTGCCCTTGGACTTGTCGCCGCTGATGCTGCTGGTGACTCCGGAATTGACGGGGAGCATGGTGATACGACTGAAAAAATTGCACCCAAAGATGATGCCGACGAGGAAATATACGTCTTCCCAGGAGTATGCTCCAGTTGTGGTCACGCTCTCGACACAAGGATGAAAAAACTAGTAATTCCTTACTTCAAGGTACAATTTTCTTTGATTGATGCAACCGTATCTAACCCATCTAGCAGGATGTCCTCATCATGTCTACCAACTGTGACCGTTGTGGTTACAGAGACAACGAGGTAAAATCGGGTGCAGCCATCTCTGAGAAAGGGAAGCGCATCACACTTCGGGTTGAAGATCGCGAAGATCTTAGTAGAGACATACTCAAAGTATGCCCTTTCGTTGATGAAGCTTGTGATTGCCTTCTAATGAGGGCCCTCCTCAGAGTGAGACATGCGGTCTCACAATCTCAGAGATCGATCTCGTTCTTCAGGCCGGAACTCTGGGGGGCAGGTTCACTACGCTAGAAGGGATCCTAGAGCAGATTTACGAAGAGCTGTTTGAGAAGGTCTTCGCCGCCGGAGACTCAATCGGCAGCGCCGACCCAGTCGGCCCCGACATACAGGAGCGCAACAAGTTCGAAATTTTCTTGAGGAAACTCGAAGCGGTATGAGATTTTACGTCGATTATTAATGCCACCTTCGATGATGGAGAGCTGTCCTAGGTGAAAAATGCCGAGCGTCCCTTCACCCTCGTTCTTGATGATCCACTGGCAAACTCCTACGTGCAGAACCTGTATGCGCCAGATCCCGATCCGAATATGGAGATCGAATTGTACGACCGTACTTGGGGACAAAATGAGGACCTCGGTCTGAATGACATGAAGGTAGAAGGTTATGAAGATGATCAAAAAGTAGACAGCTAGGGATCAACAATGTGTTTGTATGGAGGTGATGGGAAGTAAGCTAGTGGCTGCGAGAGTGGATTGTCATCCAGATATGGGGTGACAAGAGAGAGACTCGGACGAGGAGGGAAAGGTATTGTATTACTAATTACCCTCTGCTCAGCGTCCGTTGCGCCACTGAGATGATCATATACGGAAAGATAGTTCGCTCATTGTCCAGGTCATTCACAGGTGAAGAGACAGTTATGATTCAATATAATGTGAAAACTATCGAACAGTCCACACGCGAGCCATCTGCGGACCGTCATGGGGAACGTCATGGGGACCATATGATGCATACTGAACAGAACAAAACCATTTCATTCGCACCACCTTGTCCAATGTGCCACACGCACTGGCATTCGATTTTTACTTCAGAATTCCCTGGTAATATTAAAGCGTCGACATACCTTCGAAAGCTAAAGAAAGGGCGATTCATACATTCGCACTCGCAGTCAATCTATAGCGGTGGTGGCGCTATCCGATCTCCCGAAGACAGCCTTGGGTGTAAGGAGACCTGCCATGTATGAGCACTGGCAGGGACAGCAGATCGCGGTATACCTGCCCGATGGCTTTCTTAATTTCTTTCCCAAGGGCCACGCTAAGTTCGACCAAATATGCTCGCACATGCGGGGCACATGTAGGACAGTCATTGGTCTTCAGTACAAATTCTTCTGTTGTGACTGCTTCTGGAGTCGGGTGATGTGCAAGAACGAGGGCGGAACGATGGAAGTAATTCCACACACACAGTGGGCGTAGTACGTTTTCCGTGTTTGTGGTACGACGGTGTCCGGTCTGACCTACGAAATCTGGCGTGCGGCAGGCAACTGCACCGCAACCAGAATACTGGAGGGAGATCCCTTTTTGGGCAAGCGAAAAAAACCATGACCGGTCTGATGATGTAAGGGCGCTGGCAGCCTGCCCACACGCAACGTGGTACTTGAGGAGTTCCAATATATTCTCTGCTGTTGCGTATCGCAGATATGGGGATCGGAGATTAGAAAATGGGAGGTTTAGACATGACCGAGCCGCCTTGGCTCCAATATCGTCATATCCGTATGTAACAGCGATGGCATAAACGCCCACGGGGTCATGCTCAATGCCGTCCGTGAGGTACCCTATGATAAATTGATGCAATGCTTCCACTTGGTATTTTCGTGAAAACTCTGCGAGGATGCTTGCATAGCTTAGCGTGTCTGATTTGGGCGTTCTTCGCACCGGATAAATATGACGTAGAGCAATATCGAGGGCGGTTGAGTGCTCAGAGAGAGGAACTACCTGGGCATCGTCATGAGATTTTTCGGATGGAGGTGAGGGTATGCTGAACATGTCAGCGAAGACTGGAGAGGCAAGATAAAAGATGTTTTTGAAGACGCGGAACTGCACTTTATCGCTGGACTGCAGGATTAGATCTGCCCGTGTATCATCGAAAGGTGCCTCCGCCAGTTGTTCTCGAGGATTTGGTTGAGGAGAGGTCAGACTCGGAGGCATGACAGGGGGGAATTAGAGGCAAGCTGCGAGAATACTGCGCCAGCCTCCTTATAAGCAACGAAGCTGCGGGGATACCATGAGGCACCCATGAGGTAGTACGGCACAAGCAAGTAAACGCTCATAAGCCACTCATGTCACCACCAGCCTCCCTTTCATGATCAACAAATGAGGTGGGCTGCGTGGCTGCGCTCGTACGGACCACTTCGGAGTTCGGACGTATATATATACCTTTCCAGACATTTCATTCTTACCTATTCCGACTTAGCACTGTCTCTGCCATCCCCTAGCGTACATTCTTGGCGTCACATGGTGACACGTCAACATCCTTCGCTCGACTAATAATCCTACAGGATACTCTAGATCGAATAGACCCCTTTTGTCTCGCTTTTCGTGTGTGCCAGCCATCTCAGGATGCCTTCCCGTTTTCTTTCCGTTTTAATCTTCCTCTGCACCCTCTGCACGGACTCATTCACGCTACTCCGAGACGTTTCAGTGGCGCTACCCGATCCCACGAAGATCGCCTTGGGTAAGGGGACCTGCCATGTATGAGCACTGGCAGGGACAACAGATCACGGTATAGCTGGTTTACCTGCTCGATGGCTTTCTTGATTTCTCTCCCAAAGACCACGCTAAGTTCTAGCATATGTGCTCGCACACTGACAGGGGCACATATAGGACAAACATTGGTCTTTAGTACAAATTCTTTTGTTGTGATTGCTCCTGGACTCGGATGCTGTGCAAGAACGACGGCGGAACGACGGAAGTAATCCCATAGTGGGCGGAATATGCTTATTGTGTTGGTGGTGCGACGGTGTCCGATCTGACCTACGAAATCTGGCGTGCGGCAGGCAACTACACTGCAACCAGAATGCTGGTGGAGAGTCTCGTTTTGGGCATGCAACAAAGACTGTGACTGGTATGATGATGCAAGAGCGCTGGCAGCCTGCCCACACGCAATGTAGTACTTGAAGAGTTCCAACATATGCTCTACTGTTGCGTATCGCAGATATGGGGATTGGAGATCAGAAAATGGGAGGTTTAGACATGACCGAGCCGCCTTGGCTCCAATATCGTCATATCCGTATGTAACGGCGATGGCATAAACGCCCACGGGGTCATGCTTAATGCCGTCCGTGAGGTACCCTATGATAAATTGATGCAGTGCTTCCACTTGGTATTTTCGTGAAAAATTCGCGAGGATGCTTGCATAGTGTAGCGTATCTGCCTTGGGCGTTCTTCGTACCGGATAAATATGACGTAGAGCAATATCGAGGGCGGTTGAGTGCTCGGAGAGAGGAACTGCCCGAGATGGAGGTGAGGGTATGCTGAACATGTCAGCGAAGACTGGAGAGGCAAGATAAAGTATGGTTTTGAAGACGCGGAACTGCACTTTATCGCTGGACTGCAGGATTAGATCAGCTCGTGTATCATCGAAAGGTGCCTCCGCCAGCTGTTCTCGAGGCTTTGGTTGAGGAGAGGTCAGACTCGGAGGCATGACAGGGGGAATTTAGAGGCAAGCTGCGAGGATACTGTGCCAGCCTCCTTATAAGCAAATGAAGGAAATCATCATGTGTCAGTGTAAAGCTGCGAGGATGCTGCGCTAGCCTCCTTATTAGTAAATGAAGGAAATCATCATGAGGCAGTGCGAAGCTGCGAGGATACTACTGCGCAAGCCCCCCTCTTGTGATCAGAAATCGTCGTGTGTCGGTGTAAAACTGCGAGGATGCTGCGCTAGTCTCCTTCTCATCGGTGAATGTCGTCGTGAGACAGAGGATACTGCGCCAGCCTCTCATCAACACAAATGAGGGAAATTGTCGTGAGGCAGTGCTGCGCGGAGCCCACCAATGGCGCGTTCCGATGTTCTCCCAGCGCTACTCCTTGAATAGAACCTCGATGGAAGCCTCACTTCGGAGCAGTCGATCAGGAAAACTATATTACAAATTGCAGGCGTAGAGTATAACCTCTAACACTAAGACAGGACGCGCTGACAGAAGACATCTGCCTAGCTGGGTTATGGCGTTCACAACTGGCTCGCCGCATGTTCGAACAATACAAGCATAGAAGTACGAATGAGGTTCATGCAGGACGAAAAACAAATGATATTCAACGCCAATCATTTCGTTCAAGATAGCAATATCAATATGGAGTTGGTGGAAGGGGATGCATGATGTCACAAGCAACAAATCACAAGTAACTCGCGTTCACCCCTCTAGTTAGCCTTCGCCTTTGTCGCCATCTAGAGGTAGCTATCAGCGGGTTTCGTAGGTCGTAGACGGGCAGTAAGGACGTACCAAATTAAGCGCCGAACCGGCCTTGAACCACTCAATCTGACCTTCGTTGAATGAGTGAGCAAGTGGTATTTTATTACTCGACCCGTCAGAGTGTTTGGCAAGTAATGTCAAGCTCTTTCCAGGGGCAAAGCTCTCTAGTCCAAGTATAGATACCTTATCCGATGGTTGGACCTTGTCGTAATCCGCGGGGTCGGCAAAGGTGAGTGCAAGCATGCCTTGCTTCTTCAGGTTTGTTTCATGAATACGTGCGAAGGAGCGGACGATGATAGCAAGGCCACCTAGGAATCGCGGTTCAAGTGCGGCATGCTCACGGGAAGAGCCCTCCCCATAATTGTGGTCACCAATAACGACCCACTTGATTCCCTTCTCCCGATAGTAGGCAGCAGTCTGGGGTACTCCACCCCACTCGCCTGTGATTTGATTCTTGATCTTGTTTGCCTCGCCGTTCTCGGCATTGATTGCACCAATGAGACAGTTCTCTGCACAGCAATCAGTAAAATAACAAAGCGAGGAAGCCACAAAAGAATTCACGGGAAATGTTCTCGAGATGTCCGCGATACTTGAGCCAGGGGCCACCAGCAGAAATGTGGTCAGTTGTGCACTTGCCTTTGACCTTGATCAGTACAGGGAGATCTTCAGGGGTCTTACCGTCCCACGGTAGGAAAGGTTGGAGTAGTTGAAGGCGGTCACTCTGGGGGCTGACTGCAACATTGACAGAGACCCTGTCCACTGGAGGCGCCTGATATGTATCTTGACCGGGGTCGTATCCACGAGGCGGGAGCTCCTTGCCATTGGGATCGGGGAACTTGAACGATGTGCCGTCGGAGCCAGTGAGAGTGTCGGTCAATGGGTTAAATCGAAGATCGCCTGCGAAAGCAAAGGCCGTAACGATGTCGGGAGACGCAACGAAGGCGTGCGTAGCAGGATTCGCGTCATTGCGGCCAGTGAAATTACGATTGTAAGAAGTGATAACTGTAGACCCTTAGTACGCATTGCTTTTTTCCAGACAAAGTGCACATACTCGAATTAGCCTCGCCCTTCTTGACGTCTTGACGATCCCACTGGCCGATGCAAGGACCACACGCATTTGCGAGCACAAGACCGCCAACACCTTCGAAGGTACTGATCAGGCCATCACGTTCTATTGTGGCTCGAACTTGCTCTGAACCAGGGGTAATTGTGAATTTACTTTTGGTCTCGAGACCATGGTTGGCAGCCTCTTGGGCAATGGAGGCAGAGCGGGTCATATCTTCGTACGAGGAATTAGTGCAAGAACCAATGAGTGCAACTTTCAGTTCAGAGGGCCAGCCATTCTTCACGACTTCATCCTTGAACTTGGAGATTGGAGTTGCAAGGTCCGGTGTGAAAGGCCCATTGATATGAGGCTCCAATTCCGACAAATTCTAGGCCAAAGTTAGTAACATTAGGGCGTCTGCAAGCCGAGACTTACGATGTCTATGACCTGATCGTAATCGGCATCCTCATCCGCACGCAAGTTATGTGCGAACCGCTGCGCATACTTGGCAATATCAGGACGTTTTGTCGCATTCAAATAGTCCACCATGCGTGTATTGAATGGGAAGAGTGAAGTTGTTGCACCAATCTCTGCACCCATGTTGCAGACGGTCGCCATACCAGTTGCAGATAAGCTTTCAACACCAGGACCCTTGTATTCGACGATGGCGCCAGTACCGCCCTTGACCGTGAGAATACCAGCGACCTTGAGGATGACATCTAAGCCTGACATTAGTGTCTGCAAAGTATAAGAGATAGAGAATACCAGCCTTTCGGTGTGGTCCAGCCACTAATCTTGCCGGTGAGATTTACGCCGATCACCTTGGGGGTTTTGAGTTCCCAAGGTATGTCTGCCATGACGTCAACGGCGTCTGCACCACCCACACCGCATGCAATCATCCCCAGACCGCCCGCATTAGGAGTGTGCGAGTCAGTACCAATCATAAGACCGCCTGGAAACGCGTAGTTCTCGAGAATGATTTGGTGGATGATACCGGAACCGGGTCTCCAAAAACCAAGGCCATACTGGCATATGGCATCAAAAATTAAGGGTCTCGGGAGGTTGATACAGGAGTGCTGCTTACCTTAGCCGTAGCAGTGGCTAGAAAGTCGTATACTTCCTTATTGTTTTGTTTAGCACGCTCAAGATCCTTGACGCCACCAACTTGCGCTTCGATCAGGTGGTCACAGTGAACAGTGGTCGGTACAGCAGCCGTGTCCATGCCTGCAGACATGAATTGCAACAAGGCCATCTACAGTCGATAAAGTCAGCTTTATCCAAACTGAAGGCCCAGTGATTATTGACGAAGCTTAGGTACAGGCTAGTTGAAATACATGAATCAACTGACCTGCGCTGTCGCATCCTGACAGGCTACTCGCTATAGCATAATGACGATTAGACCGGCTTTTTGAGGAGGAGGCGAATGCATACGTCTGGGCGGAGTTTTAGGTAACTAACACCGCGGACAATGTCTTGGTTGTGCGGGTCATCGAGATGGCCGTAGAGAATTTTTTCCGAAAGTGTGAGAGGACGCTTGAGCCTGATATGCAAATAAGAACAAAAAGACAGCCCATCCGGAAGCAGGAAATATACCTGTCGCGAACGATGACAAGATTGTCCTCGATTCGTTGATAGTTGATATATGCGCCACTCTCAAGGAGAGACACAGGAACTTTGGTGTCCCCGATTCTTTCGGAAAGGCTGGCCATGCCCTTTGCAAGGCGCTGGATGGAGCGCCATGCCTGGGAAGAACGGGAAGCAAGGTTGAGCATCGTTGACGATGCACAGGTTGATGGTGGTCTGCGGTGAAGGTGAATTGGTATCTGGTATCAGACCCTTTTATTTGGTCTTGCGGTTCCGAGGTGCTCCGGCCGGCCCGTGCCTGTCTTCCAATCCGATGGCTCCAGTTTCACGACGATAAGGAGGGCAATTCCAATTGGGCACAAGTTTGGGCACAAGTTACTGTACCTCTTTCCTCCGAGGTATACGCTGGTTAAAGCGGGAAGCAACCAGTACTTATATTACGATAAAGGTTAATACGTGCTTTGCTTTCGATATGATCTGACAAGACCTCTATGCGGTGGGAGTCAGTACAGTACATGACATAGATCAGATACCAGTATCTAAGCTCCAGGCCCCAGGCCCCAGGTACTTCAGATGGAATCGTGGACCATGGACCATGTTCTTCACAGTCACGTGATGGCGTGACTGAAATTAGGAACACGCGTGGGCGCGAGAGGGAAGAGGGCGGCTTTCTGCCATTCACCTCGCGTTACCTCATTCGACGCATGCACTGCTGCTCAATCGTCCTTCGATCTTGGGCTTTAGTAACACCCAACTTTTTTTTGGAAAATCCCGTGCTTCATTCGCAGGTACATAACTCGTCGAGGAGTGATCCTCTCCATTCCCATTGAGCGCGTTCAGTGCCACTCGCAGCAGTACGAGTGTGTTACGGACTGTGCACGACTTCGTTACTGAAGTGCGCCGTGACCTCGTTGTTCAGGGATATCTGTCTGATCTAGGTGATAAAAGCTCTCGCGCACACAACATTGGTTATCTCTGGTACTCATAGAGCCTGAAGTCACCCCTCATTCTGTGGTTCTCTTCCCATCCGTCCAGTCCATCTACCCATTAAAGCGGACCTTCGTCTCTTTGGTTTTATTGACCTGATATCTCTTACACAGAACGATTGGCGTGACCAGGAGGCCACATTTGGGTGTTTCAGCCTGAACACTCAGCCTTTCTTACCCCAAAGATGAGCTCGGGAAAGCTCTGGGATGACTTAGGAAGTACCGCCTTCGTGAACACGGGCGGTCCCGGGAGTGCAAAATCCACCACTGACAATACGAAGCGCATGAAGTTGCGCAAGAAGATAGCCGAATCCTCGGACGATGAGTTGGACTTTCTCTCGTCTGGCTCCAGGTCCGACGATGTCGTTGAAACCGGAAGTAAGCCCAGGGCGAAAAAGAAGCAACCTGGGAAGGCCTCAATCCAGGGGCGAGAAGTGGATCACCATCTTGACTACCCTCCAAAAAAGAAGTTTCCAGACTTCAAGAAGATCACACATACAGCTCCGAAAGAAGGGAGTTCGTCGACTTCCCAAGGACAGACATTCAAGATCAAACAAAAAACATCGAAGCAGACGAAAGAATATGAGATTCTTGCTACTCTCCACGACAATGAGAATAAACTACCTGCGCTGTCAGATGGGCTCTCGTCTGACGAGTTGATCCATGCCTCACCGCAACGGGGGGTCCAACAATTTCCGGGGCTAACATTGTCACCTTTGCGAACTAGTGATCAGGGCTCACCGCACCTTGATACTCCCAGAAGTAATACGAAAGATCCCATCTCGTACAGACAGCATAAACAACTCCACAACAAGATCTCTTCATACAACTCGGAGACCAATAATCGGTCTACTCCAACATCTATTCATGCCTCTAGGATTCAATCTTCAGATTCGAGTGACTCTAGCGAAGCGACGCCCCGTGCCAAGCATCCCAAGACTCGGTTTCGAAAATTCCCCACCTTAGATCCTCTTTCAGTCTCAGATTCAATGGTTCCCGGGTTAGACGGAGGGAAAGGCAAAGCCCCGTCTACAAGCCGTGTCCCTTCACAAACCCACCGAAGAATCCACTCTGATATGACGACACCGCGGAAAAGCAGCAAGTCTCGTTATCCGTTCCCTTCTCCCTTATCATCACCAGCCCATCAACTGTCGCCAGACTCTACGACCGTTCTTCGAAAAATGGATTCCCGGGGCTGTCTGAATATTACGGCAGCCGAAGACGCAGATGATGAGTCCCAGAAGGGGCCAAAACAGCTTCGACCATTTCCCATGGCTACGAGCCAGCTCAAAGCAACTACTCATAGTCCCTGCCGAGCAATCGCTTGCGCTCAACCAGCATACTCGAACAATATCACAAACAATCCCCTTTCCAGCGACTTGGATGTGTTCGGAGATGATTCTCGTCAGCGACGTCTTTCAATGTTAGTCGTGCGATTACTGATTGATTTTCAGTTCTTATGGGGGAAACAGCGGATCCGTCGAGCCTCTGTCCTTTCTGTGATGAAAAGCTTCCTCTTAACCCTTCGCCATTCTATCGTTCCCTTCTCGAGGCCGCTCGACGCAAGGCGCGTTCTGATCCGCGTCCAACTAACCCTCGTGGGCTTAAAGCTATGATGGGCATATACGTTGCCTCATGCAAACGACACAGATTCGAAGCCTATCAGATACCCGAGGCTAAAGCTAAAGGTTGGCCGACAGATATTGATTTTGGGAAAGTTAGGGAGCGTGTTGAGAGACTAACTGGCGGCCTTGCAAAACTGGTCCGAGACGAAGGTAATGCGAGGGAGGAAAGCATATATTGGACAACTGTGATGACGGAGGTTCGTAAACTGGGGTCTCGAGCTGCCTCAGGCGTTAAGGGCCAGTTTGAGAGCTTTGAGAAGACTCAACCGGGCTAGTGAGTGCACCATATCTCGAAGACTCTCAGATCATATTTTAATATTAAATATAAGTTATGGTGAGTTGGGCTCGATGATCTTGCATCAAACGCTCTACAACATGTTCCCTCCAACCTCATTCGAACCACAATCCATTATGCCCCTTACACCGCAGGAGTTCATACAACGTATCCTTGTTCCTGAGGCCGCTCTTGCTCTCATTGTGGAAGACACTGGACAGGATCGGGCTCAGGCCGTGCAGACGATGCGCGAAAGCGCCGGTTACGGGGTGGCGATGTTTCCAGACACCAACGAGGGCCCTGGGGTTGGAGCGGCCGAGGATATAGTTCTTGAACGTGCACGAGCGCGGCGTCGTGAACTCGAAGACGAGGAACGAATGGAGGCCTTATCCCGTCCTGAAGACTCAGAGTATGAAAACGCTATCCAGAGTCAAGGCATCAAACGTCCGAATCTACTCAGTAGTGCCACCACAACAGACGCTGAAGAAACTACCATTACACGACGAAGGATGAAGCGGAAGAAGGCGGGCTCTCGTACTGATGCGGAAAGTGGTTCAGATGGCCATCTGTTCCATGGAAGCAGGGCTATGAGCCCAGACAAGAGTAATGCGGCTGTTTTTCCGAAGCTTGCATTGGACCCCTCCCCACCACAGTCATCCCCACCATCCTCTCTTCCGGCCAAATCGAACCCGCGATCTTCTTGGACAAGCTCCCCGGAACAGACGCAAGCATGTACCAGACCGGATTCTCGACCGCCCAGCTCAAAGGGAAAGTCAACTCCGAGTATACCATATAACAGTTCAAGGCGTCGTTTTGCAAGCACAACAGTCGAGCCGGGTGCCCACGGGAGCGACTCGAATGTCATTAGCGCGTACGATCCTAAGGATATCGATGCAGCACGGATGTCGCGGGGTGTGCAAGGTTCGAGCGATGACAAGGCGTTCGGAGGCTACCGCGAATCTCCCAAGCTCAAGCCCAAGCCGCGCAGACTAATAGCGAAGCGTAAAGTTTCGGTCGAGCAAGGTGTCGGGCAGAGTGATGCCGTCTCCTCTCCGACAGAGCAGAATCAATGGCGCGACTCCAGTGTTGAGTGAGCACTCGACAATGGGATCGCAGAGCGCTTTTCTAATCTCATGCAGGATCATCGACCCACCACCAGATTACAACCATCTTACTAGGGGAAAGACCCCTAGCAGTGTGACTCGACTGAATGATAATACTAGTACTGGTGGGGTTCACACCGGCACGCAACACCACCCCATTGCCATCAGGACCACAATGATATCGAGCCCGAAACACGAACGTCACGACTGGCTAATGAATGATTCGGACTAGGATAGGATCCAGTTTGCATAGTGCCATAGTCATCTCACCTCACAATCACCATCCCTTAGTATACCTTTATCAAGGTAGTAAATAATTACTGTAATATGGTACATATTTGCTTGTCGCAGAGCCATGGAACCTAACTTAGTACATCCGTTGTGCCAGATTGGCCCTGTGTTGACGGCCTAGGCCAACCTGGAATGGGTCTACCCTTGCGATCCTCTACTCGAAGAAAATATTCAGAGGAGAGGAAACCTCGTACATCACCCTCAGTAAGGATAACACCGTTTTCTGAGAGGAAAAAAGGTATTCCTGCTTCGAGAGCCTTCTGCACGTCGATATAGATTAGCACTTGAGCGGAGGTGCGCATGCCTTGGGGACAGTAAGACCGGTAACTGATGTTCCTTGGGACCAGGACTAACCGCTTATGATACCATCTTCTGGGACGCCCTGGGCTAGATGTATATGATTTCGCGTCCTTCTCGAAAGACCTTGAACAGCTGCATCACAACGATCAGCCATGTTTCCCCTTGACGTAATCAGGACGTACATATCGACTCCCATGCAGTCCTGTTCGTCCCGTGCACTGCCATGGGAATATCTGCAGCCGAAAGAATCGGCTTTAGATCCAGTTTGACTTCCTGCATTCGTGTCAGCGTGGTCTCAGCCAGTGTAGGCATGTCAAATTACCTTCAGTGAATGACCCTGATTCGCTCGTATCCACCAAACTTGGCCTGCCGTTGGCGACGTGTCATCCAGGTCTTCGAGTAGCATATAGCGTTTTTTAGAATCACTTTCTACTATGCGTTGCAGACCCGCAAGGTCGAGTTGAGTAGGCGAAGACAATCTGGGTGAAGCTAGCTGTTACAATTCGACGTCTCAAGAGATTTCCATACACTTTTCTAGAACGAAATGTGACACGTACCAGATCGCTCACGCGAACGTATCCATCCGGACGCATGTAGAGTCCTTCTGATTTAGCTCCATGACGTAGGATCCAGGAGAGGGTTTTCGAGAGGCGGACCTCGGGTGAATCCTTCGGGTGTCCACGAAGCGGCTTTCCACCGCGTGGGGCATGTTTTGACGGATTGCTCATGAGGAACTTACTGCGACGGCCACGTTGACAGGGACGAGACCTGAGAGAGGTGCGAACAGGGTGCGAGATCGATGAGGATCGGTTGCGACTCGGAATCACAGAGCCGGAGCACCGTCACACTTTCTGGCTTCTCGGGACTTTCCTTGCTTCCTTGATTCGTTCCGTGCTCTGATGGCATTTTTTCTTACAAGGGCCATACTCATTCAATGCTTAGTTTGGCCAAGTTATTGCAGGGAAGGCACCCAAGATGGCCCCGACTTAGTAGCTTGGCTGGCTTAAATGGTGCTCTCTCGGCGCGGAGCAGCACAGCTTTCCTGGCACTTTTCACCTTTCCTGGTGCATAATCCTAGTTCACGTGTCAGTGTCGTGGATGCCTTGCGTTTGGCACGAGGCCATCAGCAATCATATATCACCCCTGTGTCGTCTTTCTCACCATAACCCCTGATCCCTTGCCGTTGCTCTGAGCCCTCTGAAACACCAGGAACGAATCTTCTGTAAGTACTTGATGTATCATGCAGGGAAGGTAACAGCTATTGACATAAAAGCACAGTCACCAGCCTACTCTCGTCCCAAAGCCCCCTCACATATTTTGTACCCATCGATATACGCACTCGCTTCCGGCTGTCTGACGCCGAGGGCTCCTTAGGAGCAGGTCCTAACCATGTCGTTCCGTTCGCGCCGCTCCAATATGCGGCCAGCCCGCGAATTCAACGTCGTCCTCCGTGCTCGCGACAAGCAAGTATGCACTCTCCAAGAACACAACGACGCTCTCAAGGCGCAGCTCGATGTCTATGAGCGTCGTTTGACCAATGCCCGTGCCAATGCCTATGCAGACGCTCGTGCCTATCAACTCCAGGAACGCAAGATTGAGCAACTGCGATCGAAGCTACGTGATGTGCGAGCAGCATCTGCCGCACAGCGTCGGGAGCTGGAGGATGTCAGGCGCGAGTCGGAGATGCAGAGCATGCAGTTGGCAGAGGCACAGGAGGAGAACCTTCGACACCTGGTTCGTATCGCTGCACTTGAGGAGGACCTGCAAGCGAAATCGTCGCCCGTATCCATGGGTCACGCGGAGTGCCTCGAAGTTGAAGGAGTTTCCCGTGATGATATCCTGGACGTACTGGCTCAGGTCACCATTGACCTGGAGGCAGCCACAAGAATGACAGAGGAAATATTTTCGTTCGACCAACCCCCACATTCTACTCCTTTGGCTGCGCATGTGAACAGGGTCGAAATGGGTATTCAAACCGTTTCCTGCGATGTTCCAGAGGCGAATCTGTCTGGGGACTCTAGGAAGTTGCAGGGTATGGGACGTCCAGCACTACAAACTCAGACAGGTTCCGAAGGGGACCAACGCCGAATTCGAGAGCTGGAAGTCGACCTCAAAAATGTTCGCGGCCTTAACGAGGAACTCCGTAATGCCGCAGAAGAAGTCGCAAGGCAAGATCGACAAACCGTCAAGGTCTTAGAGGCGAGTGTAGACGAATATCGCTCCGAGATTGATAGCCTCGAAACACAAATTGTTCTTTACCAAACACTCCTAGAGGAGTCACGCGCCTTTAATGATGACCTCGAGGAAAGCCACAGCTCTATCATGGCATGCAAGGACGCCTTCATCGAAGAGCTTCAGGAGGCGGTCAAGGAACTTGCGACCTCCGAAGCCTGGAGCCAACAACGTGAAGCTTCACTCCATGATGCCCAAGAAAAACTCGCGGCCGCGGATATCGAAATTTTGGAGTTGCGTCTTGAACTCGAGGGGGCACAGCGAAATGCCGTTATGTCGACGAATCGGATTATCCAGCTCGAGGCGGAAGCCTCTGCGGCGCGTCATCGACTTCAATCTGCGGATATGGAGAAGGGGGATCTGCGGGACGAGCTAGCCGTAGCTTCGGAAAGGGTTTACGCGATGGAGGACGAATTAGTCGCTGCACAGGGCCGGCTTGACAATGCAGAGAGCACGGCCCGCCAACTGCGTCACGAAGTCGAGCGATATGTTCAAACCTTGGCAAGGATTCCAAACAGCTCCCGCATTCAGGATGACATCCATGACGTCAACGACGTTGACTCTGCCTCTGACGAGGGGTCCGTCGACACCCTCGTCATGGACCCTGATGAGCATTCACAACTACAACCTCTTTCGAGGATCAAAGACGTCGATTCCCCTTTATCCGTCAACCAAGACAAACAGTTTTCACATGACGCCGCACCGATCTCAGTGCGTGACCTCGAGGCTCGCCTGGAAGCAATGACGCTCAAGTACAAGGCGGCGGAAGCGGCACGGATATGCGGGGAGGATGTAGAGGAAATGCTTCGCGCGAAGATACACTTATTATCGAGAGACAATCTCTGTCCGGAGAAGCAATTTTCTTCAGCTTTCTCCCCGATCAAGTCGGACCCGGACGTGCGCGCAGACAGCCCCTCAGAGGAATGGAGTACTAGAAGTTTACCTACAATCCCAGAAGAAGACGAGCGAAGTACTTCACCTACGCCCGAGCGGGTTGCGCCTCCTCGACTCGCAATTCAGACAAGCTCTATTGTCGCGACGAAGAATGCAGTGTCGATGCCATCAACTGTCGAGTCGCCATTGTTGCCATCACCAACGCTCTCCGATATTTGGTTCTCCGACCTTAGAGTCTCCCTGGCGTTGGTAGAGAAGGAAAGTTCTGTCCTGGACTGGGATCTTCCGTCGCCTGGCGCCGATTTAGACTGTTTGTGACTTGGTGGGGCGTTACGTTCACCAAATATCAAATCATGTAGCACAATTCTGTCTTCAGTTACTTGTAATATTTTTATTGTGTTTGCCTACTATCATTATATATCTTACTACCTCTTCTTTCTGGATATTTACCCTAGGCAATTGAACGTAAAGATGAAGACTGAGACTAACTAGCTGGCCGTCTGAGCCTGGCCGTCCGCTTTAGCCTTGAGGTACAGCCATCAGCTGATCGATGGAGCGCTCATATTTATTTTAATAGCCTCTAGCCCTTGTACCGCATGTTTCACCACATGCAGGTCTACCTGCGTCAAGACCGAGACCTCCGCTTTCGCCTTTTCAAATCCCCTTCAACCCTTGCCCTAAGTGATTCTCGAAAAATTCGCCTCGCAACTAACGACCCGGAAACGACTACAAGCGATTCAGCCCCATTAATTCGAGTCGACCCTCAGCCCGACGACTCCTCTTCCATGGCCCAACCTTCGTGGAGATCATTCGCAGCGACGCACCTCGCTCCCATTAAAGACTATCTATCCAACCGCAGTGATCACCCGTCAACATTTCACCATAGCTTCTTTCGATATCCTGCCAGCGAAATTGGATGTGACGGTGGTGATGCCAAGAAACAAACCAGTTGGACCCCCTTTTCAAGTCGCGGGTTCGTGAACAGATCCTATAGCGAGCCAGATAGCGTGACGAGCACGGAGAGAATTGTGCTTCTTCCGGGCTGGGCTTCAAGGAGATACCGCGCGGGGTCGGAACTGCCAAATCGTACAGGTAAGTTCCTTCTTGCCACTTTCTGCTTAAGGGACCAGACGCTCATAGTTTCGCAGGTGCCCCGTATGACATCGAGGTTTTTGTCTCTGGGTATGTCGTCAAGCACAGGGCCCCAAACGCACTATCACGTTCCCAACGAACGCTACTGAGACTGGCGAAAAGTTAGCCCCGCTCCAGTGCTGCTTGGCTGTACGAACTGAAACCCTTGACCAGGTTTCGCTTCCCTACCGAAGCTACCGGATTTATGTCATGACGAGCCCGAGGGTAACCCCCCGCCCGAAACGGAAGGTTTGACCAAATCTGAAGAGGACCTACTCACAAAGACGATTCTTCGTGACGAGGGGCTCGAGGAACACGTATTACACCAATCACCAAAAGTAATGGCCGCAAATTTCACCCCACCACCAATATCACGTTCTTCATCTTCACTGTCGCACGGACTTCCGAGTCCATTATCTACGATCTCTTCATCTGTCTCTTCGCCATCACCTTCACATGAAAACTCCCCAACGTCACGTACAAGTCACGGACCTTCGTTTTCCAGCACCAATAGCTTACATATCTATCGATGGCACGCCAATCTCGAAACGCGTTTGCACCCGTTCTGGGCTGGTGTGCTCTCGAATCGCGCAGTACGGGTCTCCATCCGCCCCCACTCTGATTTGACGGCGGCCGAGGCAAAATCAATGAGCTCGAGCGAAGTGGATATTCTAGAGCAACCTCTTGCTGCGTACGACGCCACCACTGATGCAGATGGCGCGTTCAAGATCCGTTTTGTTATCCCTTGGGAGTCTCTCTGTACCCACCCCAAAGGCGCCCCAATGGCATTCTTCGACCCGAATTGTGAACATGATTTCTCCGTTACTGCGGAGCTCATGCCCCCACCCCTGCCATCTCCGAGTACCCCGCACATGCCAACCGATCCACTTGTGCCACCACCACTCCTGGCACCTCCTACCCCGATCGCAACGACGAGCGAGCGAGTTCCTCTCACGTATTGTCCGATCCGTGTCATCTCGGATATTGATGATACCGTGAAATTATCGGGGATTGATTGCGGCGCACGTGCAGTGTTCCATAACGTCTTTGTCAAGGATTTAGAAGAAAACTTGATAGCCGGGATGGGAGAATGGTATAGCGAGATGTGGCGTCGTGGCGTCAGATTCCATTATGTGGTAAGTTCCCCAAACATTCTCTACTCAGAAAACTCAAAAAATCCTTCTACATGCCCCATAGTCGAATGGTCCCTTTGAACTCCTTCCCGTCATCACTGATTTCTTTCAACTGGCCCAGTTACCTACTGGTTCAGTTCGCTTGCGGTCCTATGGGCGACGTTCGCTTTTCAGCGACCTACTTTCTGCGCCCTCAGATCGAAAGCGAGATGGCGTCCTCGAAGTCCTATCGTCATTTCCACACTCGCGCTTCATTCTTATAGGAGATTCGGGCGAACAGGACCTTGAGCTCTACGCCTCCGTTGCGCGCGACCACCCCGAACAGATTCTTTGCATCTTCATCCGCGACGTGAACACCTACGAGGATAACGGCGGGGGCATTGAAGATCCCACCGGTACCCACGCTCGAGAGGGCGGAAAGAAGAGGAGTACGATGTCGCGAGGGCGATTGTCACCGAAATCTATGAGCTCTCAATCCATCGCATCGTCCGCAGTGTCCCGTGCTTCATCGGTATCAACGGATAACTACTTCTCGAGGACCCCCTCATCCTCTTCGGCCACTTCGGGCATGCAGAGATCGATCGATACGGTGTTCACGGAACCGGAAACTTACGACCACCCGTCGCAAACGACTATTACGCCTGCTACGATGCCGATGCTGACTCATCGCTTGACTTTATCCGAGTCGGAGAGAAAACGCGGGAATTTACAAGCGCGGCTATGGAAAGCATGCGCGGAGGTGCCGACGAATGTTGTGATCCGCATTTTCCGCGATCCATTAGAATGCGTTGAAGCATTCCAAGTCATTGATCCACATCTAGCGAGGGAGAGCAACTAGCATGATATGTACTTATACCATCATGATTCGAATTCCTTTTACATAGCTTTTTTGCTGCATTGGTTTTGTTTCGCACCGTCTTCTGTCACATGTTGTGTGTACATTGCCCAAGTGTACTTTGCTATTTATCATACCCTTGTGCAACTCGGTCACACCGCGTTCTGCTCACGTTCATATCAAGGAGTGCAGGAAGCTGTGGTATCCCTTCACGTTGTACACGGTGATGCTGGTAATGATATACCAAGATGGGGGCAGATGGTATTGCACAAGTCAATGGTATGGAAAGTCGCCAATATCGCCAATGTTGCGGTATTGTGAGATAAGCAAAGGAAAGAATGTGCGGGATATGGGAGTCAATAAGTATATGAATCATGTAGCATTTCCCTCCGTTTCTGAATTAGTGCCCGGCCGGGGTTGGTTTGCGTAGCTACGCAAAACGAGTTCTATGTCTTGGAGCACACCCATCATCTCCTGCACGGACTATATCAGTGCTTCCTTAATAAGGGTCGCAAGAGAAGAGAACATACCACATTAGTGGGATCAAACTGTAGTCCATACTGAACGGCTTCCTTCGCCTGTGGTAAAAGGCCGAGGGCGATGAGTGCCTTGGCCTTACGGAAGTGGCCCTTAGACCAAGGTTTTTTGAGTTGGATCACTGCCTCAGCATCTGTGATTGCGGAAATGAGGTCCCCGTTCTCGAAATGGGCTGCAGAACGATTCGACAAGACGGTCGACAACTCCTCGCGCAAGAGTTGCTGGGCCTCCCAAGGTGTACGTTGCATTGCAAAGCCGGTAGCCTGGGAGTAGCGACCAATGGCCTTTTCCCATTGGTGTGCTCGGAAGAGGGCCTTTGTTGTTGTAGACTCAGTCAGACGTTGGTATGTGTATACGCATGACGCACATTGCCTTCTTCCTTTGTCTGGTTGACAATCTGGGACAGTTTCTGATTGATGACGTGGGGTGGTGGTGGGAAAGGTAGTTTGGGGTTCGCAGTGAGGACTTTGGATAGGCGGTTGAGCTGGACATAGTCTACGTCACAATCGTCGCACTTTTCACGAGAGTGGGATGCGCAAAGGGCTGCCGTGTTGGTGGAATCCAGAGTAAGGTCGACAGGGGAAAAATCGGATTCAATGACCGCCTGCATGACTGGATCGGGTCGTGGGAGCATTTGCTCTTGCATTTGTGCCTGCATGGGTTGCTGCATCTGTGTTGGCGCTGCCATGGTTGGGTTGCAGAGAGTCGAGAAGAGTCGAGACACGCACGCAGCGAATGACGAGTGACGGACACACGGGGAGATGCAGGGCGTGAGATAGCTGAGTAAGCATGTCTCACATGAATTTTTTGGGAGAAAATGAGCGACGCGGGCATCCCTCCTCACCCTTTCTTATTCCCAGCCATCATCATCGAGGCTTATAGAACACACCTTCCTCTCACAAAAGACGAAATAAAAAAAAGACACTTCCTTCTAATATGTCAAATGGAATCGTAAATGGTACTGCAGGTCTCGAATCATCTTTCGGTATTTCACCCTTTTCCCATCTCATACTGTCCTTGTCCTCATTGACTTCTGCCAGCGTCTCTTGGTATCAACGGCACAAAATCTGCATATGTACCTCCGCATTTGAGAGCATCGCAGCGGGCTGCTTCCTCCCCTTCTGGTATTGATGGGTGCGCTTTTATCACTCCTTTCTTCGCTGTCATGTCTCATCGGTTCCTAGGAGCGGCTGGAACGACTCCCGGACCTCTTCACCTTTCCCTCGTGGCGGTTATGGTGGGAGAGGTAACTTTGGAGATAGATCCGCGAATGGACACGTGTCTCCGTTTGGAGGGGGCCGTCGTAACGATCAGTGGAGCGAACGTCCTCACAGCAACTACGGTGGTGGAGGCCCCAGGCACGATTCTGGTCCACGTGAATCATTCGGTTACGGTGTTTGGAGGGATGGACAGCACGTCGTTGGAGGACGCAATATGCGCCTTGAGAAGGAGCTCTACGGTGATGTCGAAGATCCTTCCACACAACACACTGGCATCAACTTTGAAAAGTATGATGATATCCCCGTCGAAGCGACCGGTGCTGGTGTCCCTGAACCCGTTATCACCTTCATGAGTCCTCCCCTAGACCCTGTCCTTGTGGAAAATATTGGGTATGCTCGCTATCTTACACCCACTCCTGTCCAGAAGTACTCTATTCCGATTGTTACGGCTGGACGAGACTTGATGGCATGTGCCCAGGTTCGTGCCATTGGTGTATCATCTATGCTCTTGTTCTAACCTGTGTACAGACTGGTTCTGGCAAAACTGCGGGCTTTTTGTTCCCTATCCTCTCTGCATCTTTTATAAACGGTCCTCGCTCTCCCCCAGTCGCAGTGAATGGACACTCCTATTCACGGACACGCAAGGCTTATCCGACCACTCTTATTCTTGCTCCTACTCGTGAGCTCGTGAATCAGATCCATGATGAGGCTCGCAAGTTTGCCTACCGTTCCTGGGTCCGCCCTGCGGTTGTGTATGGAGGTGCCGACATTAACGGCCAGCTTCGTATGATCGAGCGTGGGTGTGACTTGCTCAGTGCCACTCCTGGCCGACTTGTTGACCTTATCGAGCGCGGTCGTATAAGCCTCGCCAATATCCGTTACCTGGTACTAGACGAGGCCGATCGCATGCTTGATATGGGTTTCGAACCACAAATCCGACGAATTGTCCAAGAAGAGGACATGCCTGGAGTTCATGATCGTCAAACGCTCATGTTTTCCGCTACCTTCCCCCGTGACATTCAGATGCTTGCCAAAGACTTTCTGAAGGATTATATCTTCCTATCTGTTGGTCGCGTTGGTTCCACCTCCGAGAACATCACGCAGAAGATTGAATACGTCGAGGATCAGGACAAGCGTTCGGTGCTCCTCGACCTTCTTACTTCCAATCAGTCCGGGTTGACGCTTGTGTTTGTGGAGACAAAGCGAATGGCAGACATGCTGTCCGATTTTCTACTCAACAATTCGTTTGCGGCTACTTCAATTCATGGGGACCGTACTCAGCGCGAACGCGAGATGGCGCTTCAGACATTCCGCCAAGGTCGTACACCAATTTTAGTTGCCACTGCCGTTGCCGCGCGAGGACTTGACATTCCGAATGTCATACATGTCATTAACTATGATCTACCTAGCGACATCGATGATTATGTTCACCGCATCGGCCGAACTGGTCGTGCTGGTAACACAGGGTTGTCGACGGCATTCTTCAATCGAGGCAACAAAAACATCGTCCGTGACCTCCTCGACTTGCTTCGTGAGGCAAATCAAGAGATACCACCCTGGCTCGAGTCCGTCGCCCATGAATCAGGCTTTAGTGGTGGAGGATACCGCGGAAGGGGCCGTGGCGGTCCCAGACGTGGTGGAGCGACACGTGACTACCGTCAGCCTGGTGGTGGAGGACACAGTAGTTTTGGTGGACGATCGGCCAGTCATGGGGGTCCCCACTATGGTGGTTATGGCGGTGGTTACTCCGGCGGCGGCGGCGGTAATAGTAACTGGTGGTAAACATCGCACCAAAATCGACCAAGGCCTCCTCTTAGTGCGTCGCCGACTTCAAATGATTACACCCTTCTCGCTTTTGTTGTATGTTTCGTATGTGCAGGTCAGCTAACGGGCCTAGAATCCGCTCCTCTCATCTCCTGATTCCGGCTGCCATTATGCTCCCTATTTCATCATCAGTTTTTCCATGGACTCTGTTTGCGCTGCTCTCATGACTTTATGTGTTGTCTCGTCGCTCTCTGTCTGGCATGACCTTATGACCCTATCTTATTTTCTCCCTTCCCGTCATTGTTCATGTCGCCTCACATCCCTCGCGCCTTCTTCCATCCATCCCACTTTTTTCACTACCCAACACCGCCATGAGCGCGAATCCGTTTGCTGATATACTAGACATCAACACCAGCCGGGAACCCCGGGTCACCTCACTTGCATTGGTAGTAGTCCACCTGCAATCGCGCACGATACCCATGTTTCTTGCGCAGGTACAGCATACTTCTAATTATGTCCGCATCTTGCCAGCATTACGAGACAATTTGATAGAGCATCGCATATATAATGTATTCTCCTAGTCTATTACTAGTGCCCAATGTCAACGGTTCTTTCATCTTCAATCCGCGTGATCAGTATGTCGGTTACGACATGACATGATTTGAACGTAAGTTGACTTCGTTGAACAGGCATTCAAATATGCTCGGTCTTGCTCCAAAAATGAAAATAGCGTTCCGAACCAAAGGGTGTTTATTAGAGGTCAGACGAAAGGGTGTGTACTTCATATCATCACCAAACTTCCACACAGAACCGTTACGTCAACGCTCGGACGTCACCGTAGTCCACTACTGTAAATAATCTGTGATAATCTTTCATTTACTTTGCAACCTTCCGTCTCACCCGTCTCTCAAGCACAAATGAGCCCCAGGCCGCATGATACAAATCAGATATCGCATGTTGCCTTATATTCTTATCACTGCAAGACCAAGGACCATATGTTAGCTTCCCCACGATGTCGCTCTGGATGAAAACCACGGGATAATCTCACCTGATTCGACGCCTATCTACCTCGCTCCCCACCACGTTACCGTCGTAGAGCCTTACCGCACTGTACACAGCAAAAAGGCCAGCGGGTACGATGAGCATCGGGAACTCGACCAATGGAAGCAAGAGCATATTTTGCAGCGCCGTGCGCCCCGCTGAATACAGAGACACGTGCACACCGTGCCACGTCGCTGCTCTCTTGCCCTCCTCGAGCTCTGTCTCTACTCCACCGAAGATGTCCATGAGGGCGAGACAGGTCACGCGCGCAAAGAAAAAACATTGGTATCGGAGGAGGGCGTAAGATGGGAAGTGTGCGCGGATCGTGAGTAGGAGGACGGAGAAGTGTAGTAGGGATGGATGACGCTTTGCGTTCGAGCTGGAAGAGGTGGTGGAGGTGGACGCGGCGGGACGACGGGAGGTGGAAGGAAATGTGATCGTGTAAAGTGGGACGCAGGGCCCGTGCAGGGCTAGGATGGGCGCAGGGGTGCCATCATGTGAGACTTGCACGCCGTCGTACGCGAGGTGCGACGATTCCTCCCCCAAAGACGAGGACGAGGACGAATACAGGGGTGTCGACTTGAGGGACATGAGTGTATTGAGATACCGTGCCGATGAAGACGCTACAGTTTTGGCTGTTGAGGGCTGGGTTGTGTCCGTGCCCTGGGATGCCGATGCTCGCTTTAGCTTGGAGGCGGCAGACACAAAATCCTGCGCGTTGCGGTCAACGCCCAGCACGATTTTGGAGCCCGATGGATGACTAGCATAGACGACGAGAAACTCGTGCTCCATATCCGAGAGTGCCTTGTAATGCACGACTTGCTCGAGGAGACATTGCCTGGCCTCGGAGGCCAGTCGCTGGATTGCGGCCGCCCAAGTCTCGAGGGGTACGGTGTAGAAGGTATCTGGGAACAGGTGGTGGTGATTTTTTCTAGTCATCGATGCACCAATGCTGGTGGAAAGGCCCCGTCGCCCCATGAGAAAGCAAACATGAGGTGGTGTGATGATGTGATACTGGTGTGATGCTTTGTACGCCAAATACTTCACTGTCAGTCACGGACCACGCACTTCATAGGTGATCCAGTCCATTCTAAAGACAATTGAACAGTTTCATAACCTCAGCTATATTGGGCATATACTCATAGTGTTGTGCTGGTTGTGGCACGGAAACGACCTTGGCCACCAGATTGCACCAAGTGTCGTCCAGCTCAATTTGGAGCAACACCATACAGTACCTAGTACCCCACCTAGAACTGTTACTTTCTAATCCAGATAGTTTCCTACCTACATTGACCCATCCTTAGAGAGTGGAACCTCATGCGTCTCTGAAGAAACTTGAGGACTTGCGTTTCATGGCATGGCCATAGCAGCTCGAGTCTCTCTGTTCGGCATCACGCGCACAAGTACAGTTACAGACTCACCCCCACCACTAGAGATTCATATTTTGTACATTTCGGACTTCACTGGTCAGAGTCGCTGCAAATGCCTTCGATTCGGCAATCAGGACCTCAGGAACTCAGCCAAATGTCACCTAGCTTGGAATAGGATACAGTACGGCACTCTGCAGACTGGCATCTTCTGTCGTCAAACTTGGCCATTCCACGAGCTGTGGCCGCGAAATGCTACTAAATTTGAGCACAGTTACAATCGCTGGGGTCTTTTTTAAATAAGTTACATTGTCGACGTGCAGGCTTTATGCAATTGTCTACAGCCGTGAACCCCCGACCGATCCACCAAGTCGTGAAAACGTAATGTATTCGGCCGTTGCTACGCGTGGCGCCCCACACCTCACTGGCATGCTCAACAACTACCGGTATGCAGCATTACTGGCAGTGTCGCCCAGCCCCTTACCATTTCAGGTACATGTGTCCCCACTTCCCAACAATTGCAATTGCGATCATCTCCACCCGTCGGTCACTCTTAAAGCTGCCAGCGATCGGTTTGCGCGCTCTCCTATGGCCGTGAAGAGGACTGCCCTATTAGTAACAACTGCGTCCAAGTCATAATATCGGCCTATCGGCCGAATTGCAACGGGATGCTCAAGCCTCACCAATATCTAATAACCGTGAAGGCCATCGTCGGACAATCGGACCACCTTCGTAGACATGCCGTCGGTTGGGTTGATTCCGTTGGTCGGGTTGGAGTCAGGTCATCATAGACGACAAATATATACAGTATATATGGCTTCAAGGTTTCATTTTGTGAGTCCTCACTCATATTCCCATACCCACAATGGAGAGACATGTATCTCTGAACCATGGTGGTGCGCATGACGAGCATAGCAAGATTCATCTTCCTTCAGCTCGAAATCCCGATTATCTCTCACCGAGCGGTACTACCGATGGTCACATCCTCACCGTTGATTGGGAGGGTCCAGATGACCCAGAAAATCCAAGAAAGTAGGCTTAACATCACTTTTCACGTTCGTCCCAAGTAGTTACGTGTATGCAGTTGGAGCCTCAGCAAGAAGTGGAGAGCAACAATGATCGTGTCTGCGTTCACGTTTATTAGTCCTGTATCCTCCTCAATGATCGCCCCGGCTTCAAGACAACTGGCCGAACAGTTCGACATTTACAGCACTGTTCTTCTTGCCATGACCGTCTCTGTATTCGTTCTTGCTTACGGTGAGGACTTTCATTCTCCCGCACACAGCCTTCGCTCATTGCACGTTTTCGCTGCCATCATCATAGCCTTTGGGCCCTTATTCCTTGGCCCACTCAGCGAGGTATATGGACGCTCGCGCGTCTTACAACTTGCCAACCTGTGGTTTCTCGGTATATGCTTTCGCTTGTCACCCAAATAACAGCTAATGGTTACTATCTTTAGTTTGGAATATAGCATGTGGTTTTGCGCAGAACAAGAACATGCTCATTGCGTTCCGCTTCCTAGCAGGACTCGGTGGTTCAGCCCCACAATCAATTGGTGGAGGTGTCATTGGTGATCTCTTCGACGCGGAACATCGAGGACAGGCAATTTCTATCTACTCACTTGCACCTCTCATTGGTCCTGTCGTTGGTCCTGTCGCTGGGGCTTGGGTCGCGGAGAAATCAACGTGGCGTTGGATTGTGTGTCACTGTTCCTGTTCTGCCATACTGTCCCATTTCCTGACATTCACAAACATAGTTCTGGTCGACGTCCATTGGGGATGCCGTCGTCCAAGGATTAGGCCTGCTCTTTTTGAAAGAAAGTGAATACGACCTTAGCTCTGTAATGTGCTTTCGACTAACACCACAATTGTATGGCAAGCATATGCACCCTTTCTTCTTGAACGTAAAGCGGCGAAGATCCGTAAATCCATGGACGAAGAGAAAGCCCACGGGATAGTGATATACACTCCCATGGACGCCACTGATAGACAGTGCGTTTGTCTCATTCTTATCGCTATGTATGCTTTTATTTCAAGCAGTTGGAAAGCCGTATTCGGTAAAGCTCTTGTTCGCCCCTTCAAGTTATTCATATATGAGCCCATAGTGCAAGTTCTTGGTCTCTACCTGGCATTTATATATGGTCTTCTTTATCGTACGTTTCCAGGATCTCTTCCATGAATCCCGTCTCACACGTTTTAGTGTTTCTTACTACTATATCTACGACGTTCCAAGATGTGTATCACGACCGAGTGGGCGTTGCCGGCCTTCACTACCTCGCTCTTGGTCTTGGTCTTTCGATCCCATCACAGATCAACGCGAGGTTAATGGACAAGACGTACAAGTTGCTTAAAGATCGAAATGGAGGAGTTGGGCGTCCCGAATTCAGGCTTCGTGCGTAATTCAGTTGAGGTCCCTTCCCTGCTCGAATAACTCTTTTATTATTATTACTCCAGCCAACATCGTCCCTGGGACGGTCCTATTACCTATCGGCTTGCTAATTACAGGCTGGAGCACACAGGGGCGTGTATTCTGGCTAGTGCCTGACATCGTGAGCAATCTGAAATGGGTGCTTTTAGCGTAGGTGCTGAGGGATATTTATAGGGCATTGCGTTGGTCGGAGCCGGCACTATTGTGACATTTTATAGCGTCCAGGCATACCTGATTGATGCATTTACACTACATGCTGCTTCTGGTACGATACCCGCCTCACACCTACCGGCTTTTGCATACTTAAAGTTTCCTGCTCCTCACAGCTCTTGCGGCTGCATCATTTATGCGTTCGTTGGCGGGTTTTGGATTCCCGTTATTTGCTCCGACGATGTACAATGCGCTGGGCTATGGCAAGGCTGACACCATTCTTGCGGTTGCGGCAATCGTTTTGG
This sequence comes from Russula lepida, assembly GCA_003316425.1. Lineage (NCBI taxonomy): Eukaryota > Fungi > Basidiomycota > Agaricomycetes > Russulales > Russulaceae > Russula > Russula lepida. Next base: position 292,430 of record QFEZ01000112.1, read on the forward strand.
GATGTCCCGCGTGCGTGAAAAACTGCCATCTGCTTTCTTGCACGTATGTTAACGTTTTGATTCTGATGCTAAGACCATGGCTGCTTTGGTTCTACGGCGAGCGGCTACGAAATGCCAGCCGTTTTGCTCGCAAAGGCAACCACTAGATCCATCTACTTTCACTGAGGTCGAAAATTGTGCAGACGATGAAGATGAAGATGTCTTGGATAACTATCACATACATCTACGAACACATACTAGAGTCGTCAACGAAGATTTCAGTCATACGAAGGAAAATATGTTCAGCTAGTGTATACCAGTTACCTGTAATCTTGTTAAAGTACCGCGTCTATCCTGACGGCGCATCCTCCTGATTTCCACTGCTGCGGTAAATGATGCAGACTACACTGGTATTCATTGCCTTAGTTCGGCGTGCTTCCTTTTTTGGTATGTCAAGCTCAAGGGCGTGGGTCGCGTGACTTCTGTGGGTTCCCGTCATGTGAACGTCATGTGAAATGCGAGAGTTGCTTCTCTGGTAACCTTTACCGGAAGTAGAGTTCTTCTCCGAAGGGTCCACTCTTCGCCATCGCTTCCAGCACCGCCGACGACTCACTCCCTCGCATACTAATCCCTTATGTCGTCCATGTTACGTATATCTCGGCCGTACCGTAGTACTTCCTCAGAATCCTCACTGGGCTGTGTTAATGGCGCTCCTGCGGTTCCAGGACTCAGAACTTCTTCGGACAGGCTTTTTCTGTCGTAAATCTGGGTCAAAAATCCTTGAGAATGCCAAATTTGAGCTCGTTGAGAAGCACGATCTCACCGTTGGCGATGACTGTGAGTTCTGTGCTGACCTTCTCTCTCCCTCTCTTGGTCCCTCTGCCATTTATGGACTATTCGGGCGCAATCCTCATGCATTGTCCATGGCCGACTGGCCGACCGCGGACGTCGGGGTGGCTTCACTAACCGTAGCGTGACGTGGCAGGCGTAACTTTTATCGCTTGCCATATCTGCTATGATGGAAGAAGCTATGCGAAGGACTCAGCTGCGTTTCCCAGTTGTGACACAATTGATTTACCATGGCACTGTCAGTGGAGCCCAATCCTTCACCAACTGCTCTAAAGGCGCGGCAGAAACCATTGGCTTGCGCTATAACATTGAAGAGAGTCTCGTAGGGCCCCCAACAACAATTCTACCAACCGTAACGCGAGCCATCTGTCGAATTGAGGCGGTTATGAAGAATCGTCGGACATCGGACCACCCTTGGTGGAGATGCCTGCGGTAATCCGGAACGGAAGACGCCGAAGCAAGATGACTGACTGGAGACAACTTGAAGCAATCCAGCATATATAATATGGCTTTTCGTTCTCCAAGTCGTCTCATATCCTCTATCCCACATGTCTGAAACAGAGAACGCCATCTCTATTCACTATATTGATGCTCATGATGAGCATAGCAAGACCCGTCCTACTTCTACTCTGACTGAAACCCATCTCTTACCCCCGAGAAGTACGCGTGACTTGGATGACCACATCGTCATTGTCGATTGGGACGGCCCAGATGACCCAGAAAATCCAAGAAAGTATGCTCGGTGTCACTTTCCCTTCCGCACTCGTCTCAATTGGTTACTTGTATGTAGTTGGAGCTCCGGCAAGAAGTGGCGAGCAACAATGATCGTGTCTGCTTTCACGTTCATTAGTCCTGTCTCCTCCTCAATGATTGCCCCGGCTTCAAGACAATTGGCCGAACGGTTCGACATTCACAGCACTGTTCTTCTTGCCATGACTACTTCCGTATTCGTTCTTGGTTACGGTGGGTACATTTTGCTCTCACCGCAGACAGCCTTTGCTCATTGCACGTCTTCGTCATCGTGATAGCTTTTGGGCCCTTATTCCTTGGCCCCCTCAGCGAGATGTATGGACGCTCGCGCGTCTTACAACTTGCCAACCTGTGGTATCTCGGTATATGATTTTTTCCATACTCTTAATAGCGCTATCGATCGTTTTTTCCAGTCTGGAATACAGTGTGCGGTTTTGCGGGGAGCAAGAGTTCGCTCATCGCGTTTCGCTTCCTAGCAGGACTTGGTGGTTCAGCCCCACTCTCTATTGGTGGTGGTGTCATTGGTGATCTCTTCGATGCGGAACATCGAGGACAGGCGATTGCTATCTACTCGCTCGCTCCTCTCATCGCTCCTGTCGTTGGTCCTGTTGCTGGAGCTTGGATCGCAGAAAAGTCAACCTGGTGTTGGGTGGTACGTCTCGGCTGTTCTTCATTCCTGTCCCATTTCCTGGCGTTGATGAACATAGTTCTGGTCTACGTCCATTGTGGATGCCGCTATCCAAGGATTAGGCTTATTTTTGAAAGAAAGTGAGTGTGACCCATAGCTCTCTTATGTTTTTTCGACTAACACGGCAATTATATCACAAGCTTACCCTCCCATTCTTCTTGAGCGTAAAGCAGTGAAAATCCGTAAATCCATGGACGAAGAGAAAGCTCGTGGGAAAGAGATACGCACTTCTATGGGCGATACCGATAGACAGTACGTCGGCCGTCCGTCTCGTTTTCAGGGCAATGCATGCTTATATCTCGAACAGTTGGAAAGCCATGTTCGGTAAAGCCCTCCTGCGCCCCTTTAAGCTATTCATGTACGAACCTATAATGCAACTTCTTGGTCTCTACCTGGCATTTATATATGGTCTCCTTTATCGTGCGTACTCAGAACCTCTTCCATGTACGCCATCTTACACCTTTCAGTATTTCTTACAACCATTCCCACGACATTCCAAGACGTGTATCACGATCGAGTAGGCATTGCTAGCCTTCACTACCTCGCTCTCGGTGTTGGCCTTTCGGTCCCATCACAGATCAACGCGAAACTAATGGATAAAACATACACATTACTGAAAGCTCGGAATGGAGGAGTTGGGCGACCCGAATTTAGGCTGCGTGAGTATCGCAGTTGAGTTCCTTTGTCAACCCAGTTGACCCATTTCTTGTTACCGTAGCTAATATCGTCCCTGGGACAATATTCTTGCCTATGGGTATGTTGATTACAGGCTGGACCACCCAGAATCGCGTCTTCTGGCTGGTGCCTGACATCGTGAGTGATCTGACAGTTGTGCTCTTAGTTGTGGTGCTAAGGGACATCTACAGGGCATTGCATTTGTCGGGACCGGCACTATGCTGACATACTTTGGCATCCAAGCATATTTGATAGACGCATTTACACTGCACGCCGCTTCTGGTGCGGTTTCTGCCACGCCATCATCTGCCTTTGCATGCTTACATATTTTCTGATCATCACAGCTCTTGCGGCTGCTACGTTTTTGCGCTCGTTGGCTGGCTTCGGGTTTCCGTTGTTTGCTCCAACGATGTACAACGCGCTGGGTTATGGTAAAGGTAACACCATTCTTGCCGCTGCGGCAATTGCATTGGGATGCCCCGCGTGCGTAAAGACTGTTACCTGCCTTCTGGCCCGTGTCTAACTTTGACTCAGTCCATGGTTACTTTGGTTCTACGGCGAGCGGATACGAAATTCCAGCCGCTTTGCTCATAAAGGCAACCACTAGATCTGTTTACTCTTTAGACGCCAAACATTGTGCGGGGTGATAAAGATGACTCTAGATGTCACGTATAGGTGTTTATCACCTGGATCATAGAGTTGTCATCAAAAATCACTTGGCCAAGATGTTTAGACTTTAGAACTTGAACGATTCCCTGTCTGAGTCATTTGAGGGATGGTCAGTGAATATCAGTTTTCATCATAATACATGGAGTATAGACTACTAATAACCGCTCAATTTTGTTACCGCATGAATTGTCATTTATCACGATAGTTATGTCAATGTTTTCTTTACCTTGTAGCGCGATACAGTCACGGTGATCAATGGCAAAAAAATCTAGGGTTGCATTAAAACAAATGAACCCTCAATGAGCGCGTATTGTACGTCAGAGGAAATCTATTGTCTACTTTGAGTGTACATCACTGCTCGGTTCCGAGCCCACTCTATCACCTACAGTAGAACCTCTTCCCCCTTAGGCTTTCGCACGAATGACTACTGGGCCACGCGATACTGACGTGGCATCGCAGACTCCCTTATCTTTGTTATCACTTGAAAACAGAATCATTCGCCAGCTTCCTCGCTGTGACGCTTCGAAACTAGAAAGTCCCACTTGTTTTAAAGTGTTTTCAATTGCCGCAGCCACTTCTCTCTAACACGCTCCCGCCGTGCACAGCCTCCCCATGCCGTACATCTCAAATGCTCAGAAATACAATAAAGGGAATGCCGCTAGCAGGAGCCACAGAAGAGTATGCAGTGTGGCGGTCCAGCGAGTACAAATTCTTTTACCCTTCCAAACTTATCGCGCCATCGTAAAGATCCATGTGGGGTGAGTGAAACAAGTGGAGCGTCCGAAGACATATCACTGGTGCTATAGTGAGGCTCGTAGAACGAGAAAGAGGGGCGGATTGAGAGCAGGAGGATAGACAGGTGTGACAGGTGTGTATTGATAGCACGACAAGGGGCTCATGTCGATGAGGTGCCATGCGGATGCTGTGGCTCTCCTCTCCTCCGGGTAGCCTGGTAGTTAGGGATCAAGCACTGGCTGTATGAATTGAAGTTGAAGAAGCCAGAGGGAAGTTCTCGATTTCACTGTAGAATGCATGAGTTCTATTGTCCAACGACCAAGGAGTGTATGAGTTTGTAATACTATAGGGCATGATGTGGCATGCATGAATGAGCACGATGGTGTGAATGAGGAATTGTACTCGAGTATACCCAGGCCCGACCATGAAATAGAACTAGTGCCAGGCACAACCAATTTAGGCGATCGCAGGCCGGCCCTTGTAACTGGCCCGGGGATGCGGAATACCGGCTACGACCGTGACCATGACCGTCTATGTGAGCTATCTATTCAACTCTCATATAAAGCTAGGTAGGCATCGACTACAATGTGACGTATCGGACTTCCACCTCGCACTAAGTAGTATCAGGCGCAACATCGTCCTCGTCTTTAGCGTCATCAGTGGGGTACTCAGCTGTATCTCGACCCACACGCGTCGTGTTGCCCGTCTCGGATATTGGAGTACATTTCGAGCTTCGCTGAGCCGCTGCGAGTGCCCTTCGTTTGGCGAATAGAACCTCAGCGGTTATTTGGGGTCACCTGGGTTCGAAGTCAGGTACAGTTCTCTTCAGAGTGGCATCATCTGTTGTCAACAGGGCTTAAACGCCCTTCAAGTTGGCCATGCCATCATGCATCATGCTTGGCAGCGGGACCGACGGCCGCGAGAATACCAACAAATTTGAGAAGCGTAATCACACTGGCAGGGAAATGTTCTTACGTCTCCGGTATGTTGACATTCCACCGTCCCTGCTTACTTTGCACTCTGTTGGATCGTGGAGTGGTCCCCGTATGACGTTTAACGACGACTGAATCCTATTATAACGTTAACTATCGGCCGAATTTCAGGGGTATGCTCAAGCCTCAGGACCCCAAAATGCTCTAATGACTCGTAATGACCATGAAAATTGTCGGGTAATCGGACCACCTTCGTGGAGTCTCTATCGGTTATCCGGAACAAAAGATGCCGAATGAATATGACATTCATTGAATTAGGATCACCCAGCGTATATATGGTTTTTTGTTTCGTGAGCTTCACTCTTATCTCAAATGTCCACAATGGATGCAGCTAGATCTCTGAATCATAATGATGTTCATGATGAGCATGGCAAGACCCGTCCTCCTTCAATTCTGGCCCCCGGTCATGTCTCACCACCGGGCAGTACCAGCGATAACCACGTCCTCACCGTTGATTGGGATGGTCCAGGCGACCCGGAAAATCCAAGAAAGTATGCTTGACATCACTTTCCATGTCCGTTTCAAGTGGTTACGTGTATGCAGTTGGAGCTTCGGCAAGAAGTGGAGAGCAATACTGATCGTATCCGCATTCACGTTCATTAGCCCCGTCTCGTCCTCGATGATTGCCCCGGCTTCAGGACAAGTGGCAGAACGCTTCGACATTCACAGCACTGTTCTTATTGCCATGGTGGTCTCCATATTCGTTCTCGGTTACGGTGGGAATCTTTCGTTCTCACCCCAGACAGCCCTCACTCAGTCATCATAGCATTCGGACCTTTATTCATTGGCCCACTCAGCGAGATATTTGGACGCTCGCACGTCTTACAATCTGCCAACCTGTGGTATCTCAGTATATGCTTTTGTCTATCCCCCGAATATCAGCTAACGGTTCCTCGCTCTAGTCTGGAATACAGCGTGCGGTTTTGCGAGTAGCAAGAGTATGCTCATCGCGTTTCGGTTCCTAGCAGGTCTCGGCGGTTCAGCGCCTTTTTCCATTGGCGGAGGCGTCATCGGTGATCTATTCGATGCAGAACATCGAGGACAGGCGGTTTCCATTTACTCACTTGCTCCTCTCTTCGGCCCTGTCGTTGGTCCTATTGCCGGGGCTTGGATCGCGGACAAATCAACGTGGCGTTGGGTAGTACGTCTCTGTTCTTCAGTACTGCTTCATTTCTTGGCATTGACGAACATAGTTCTGGTCGTCATCCGTTGTGGATGCCGCCATTCAAGGGCTTGGCATGCTATATTTGAAAGAAAGTGAATATGACCCATGGATTGCGCGATGTTATTCTATTGACACTATAATCATATAACAAGCGTACGCTCCCGTTCTTCTTCAGCGTAAAGCTGCAAAAATTCGTAAATCTATGGACGAAGAGAAAGCCCGTGGGGTAAGGATACGTATTACTATGAACGGCACTGATAGACAGTGCGTCCGTCTCATCTTCATCGTAATGCATATTCATATCTCGAACAGTTGGAGAGCCATATTCGGTAAAGCCCTTGTTCGCCCCTTCAAGTTGTTCATATACGAACCCATCGTGCAACTTCTTGGTCTCTACATGGCATTTTTATATGGTCTCCTTTATAGTACGCATCCAGAATTTCCTCCATGTATGCTGGCTTACACCTTTCAGTCTTTCTTACGACCATACCTACGATTTTTCAAGACGTGTATCACGACCGAGTTGGCGTTGCTGGCCTTCACTACCTTGCTCTTGGTGTTGGCCTTTTGATAGCATCACAGACCAACGCGAGACTAATGGACCGGATTTATAAATCACTGAAAGCTCGCAACGGAGGAGTTGGACGGCCCGAATTTAGGCTACGTGCGTAGTTGAGCTCCTCTGTCGGCACAGATGACCTATTCATTCTTACTGTAGCTAACATCGTGCCTGGCACGATATTGTTGCCTATCGGCTTGTTGATTACAGGCTGGGCCACACAGAATCGCGTTTTTTGGCTGGTGCCTGACATCGTGAGTGATCTAAACGGTGTGCTCTTAGTAGGAGTGCTGAGGAACATCTACAATGTCAGGGCATTACGTTTGTCGGGGCTGGTACTATTATTGCAGTCCAAAGTATCCAGGCATACTTGATTGATGCATTCACACTGTACGCTGCTTCTGGTGCGGTATCTTTCTCACTATCATCAACATTTGCATGCCTACACACTTTTTGATCACCACAGCCCTTGCTGCTGCTACGTTCATACGCTCTTTGGCTGGCTTTGGATTTCCTTTGTTTGCTCCAACGATGTACAATGCGCTGGGTTTCGGCAAGAGCAACACCATTCTCGCGGTTACGGCAGTTGTTTTGGGATGTCCGGCGTGCGTTGAACCAACCGTTTGCTTTCTGCGCATGTCTAATTTTAGTTCTCAGACCGTGGCTATTTTGGTTCTATGGCGAGCGGATACGAAATGCCAGTCGGTTTGCTCGAAAAGGCAACCACTAGATTTATCCGATCCACAGATGCCAAACGCGATGAAGGTGATGTTAATATTAGAAGTCGTGGATAGGCGTCTATTAGCGGGGTTCTCGAATACATACCGTCATCATTAAAGATAACCTGGCCAGACTATTCCCCAACTTGGGCTCCTCGTCAGTCACTCGGAGGTTAGTCGATGTGGGTTCAAGTTTTGGTACATAGTGTAAATACTGTATTCAATTTTGTCAGGGCACTGCATTTATCATGGGAGCGTATCCTCCTGATTCCCACTACTAGTGCCCCATGTCGGTGTGAAGTATCCATTGAGCAGGATCCCACCAAAACGAAAAAAAGCCGCTTGATGAGCACGTAGTATTGTACGTCAGTCTGAGCATATCGTAGCTCAGTTATACTCTATTCAAGACCAAGATCGTTTGCTAGCGTCCCCACAGCGTCCCGCTCGATTCGCCTGATTAATTCTCTTTGTTCTACGGTTCCCGTCACACAGCTCCACCATGCTGTACACCGCAAAGGGCTCAGCAAACACAATGAATAGGGACTCGTCCAACAAGAACCAGAGAAGGATTAGCAGCGCGGCGCACCCCACTGAGCATAGATACCTCTACCCCCCATCCTCGAACACCTTCATTGTGGCATAAAAGGATCCATGAAGGTGATGTCCTGCGCGCGAAGACACGTTGCAGCGGCTCGTAGACAGATATGAGGGTGCTGTCATGCGAGATTTTCATACTATCGTACGCAGATCGCGAAGATCCCTGTCCCTCGCCCTTTCCCTATCTACAGGACGAATTTGAATTGTGTCGAAGATTCCAGCTGACGGTACGAGCGACGTGAATGAGGTTGCGCCTGTGAATGGCTCGGCTCGCATAGATGGCGTCATAAAATGTGCGAGGACCTGGGTCGAGGGCCTGAGGCAGTCAACGATATTTGCTCCTCAGACTGGACAGCCGCGGTCCCGCGAGCCACGTGAGGCTGACTTGATCCCCGCGTCCATCTCTCTTGGGCCTCTGCTGACGCCAGCCAGCGCGTCACGGCGTGTATGTCTGCTGCCGCACAAAACCAGACACCTCCATGGCCTTCTCTGTATGATCCTCTCATCGAGTTTGATCATCTCGAGGACCATGCCCCTGTCCAACCAGGTGGTCGATACCTGACACACGCTGGAGGTATGCCTTCCTTCCTTTCACCGAACGACTGACATACCCATTCAGAAACGCATAGATGTTTTCCGTTTCACCTTGTTCTGGATGCTGATATTCAATTCACTGTTTTTCATCATCACGGGTAGCATTGCCTGTTTCAATATTGTCTACCCCCCACGCCGCGACGACAACAAGGGAATCACTTCGGCTTCTTATGCACCGGCTTCTTATGCACCCCAAACGCACCCTATGATCCCGCTGACGCCCTTGACGTCCGCGAGATCGCCTGATCTGCTTCTTCCTGAATTGTCCGAAACGGTCGATACTGAAGAGCCCCGCGTACCACAGCGTCGGAAAAACGTACAACGTTCGCGGATCACCTACGCATTACTCACGCTCATGACGTTTCTGGTCACCGCATTGGCTGCGTCATTTATATGGAGCGCCGTTGTCGGATACGTCCTTTGGGCAGTATTTCGAGCGGGAGACTTCAATATATCAACGTGAGTGTTTGAAACTGAGAACACGCTAAAAGCGCGCACACCACTGACGATAAGACCTGGCCTCATGAGCACAGGTGGCTACCACCTGTTTGGGCGCTCATAATTACCTGCTCGGTCGTGCTTGGGTGACATATCCCTCATTTGTCCAGCCGGGCTTATTCTAACACTTGTTGTAGGGCATTCCCCTCCGTAATCGACCGGATTTGAGCGGGGCGCTCCGAGGGTATTGTGGATTTCATAAGCCGGAGCGGTGTTGGTACGGAAGGAGATAAGGGAGCAGCGTAGGGAGAATTGAGGAGAAATTACGGTGTGGATATAGGGCGGAAGGTTGTAACTTTTGAGTGAATTCGTGAAAGCTACAGTAGGGAGGGAGCATCGATGACTAACCGGGGCCACCGACATGGCCGGCCGGTTACTCCGCTCCGTTTTCAAAGCGGCGTAAGTAACGCTCGAAACCAGTTCAAAACCAGTTCATCTGTTCTGTTCCTCTTATCGCTACCGAGTCGTCGTTTTGCTCTACATACACCCATGCGAGGTTGTCTCAAGCATCATTCTCCCAGCTCTTCCACCATCGCCACCCCGCCTCCCACTCGCGGTCACACCCCCCCGCTCATCCCCCCAGATGCTCCTTCCCTTGCTGCAAAACGACGCCCTCTTCCTTCTCTTACCGACGAATGCCTCACACGCAGATGCGTCCACTTCTGCTCCCAAATTGTTGACAAAATATATGTTGCCGACGAGTGGGATCGCTCTCCAGCCCAGGTCACTCCAAGGTTGACATACCAGTGAGTCGTCAACCCCACCAGTTCTCGGAGACCTTTTCGTCCCATTGTCGTCATGCAATAATATTCTACTTAATCCTCGGTTCCTCTGAATCTTTCTTTCTCTTGCCACCCCCTTTTCCCTCTCTGCTGGTCACCAGCATATTTTTCGAGCACACGAGCATATCTGACAAGGACCTTTTACAAGGGACATGCTAGAACTTAAGGAAATTCAGCGTTCACTACCGCATGCTACTCAGTCCTTCGATAAAGATCTTCCCGAGTTGGACGTTCGTGGGGTTCCCCGCACTCACTTCCTTAACACTGTCCCTGTCGGCCTTGTTCCTCTTATTGGTCCCACCACTTCGCCGACCTCCCACCCTGAATCGGTGGCGGCGCCACATTCCCATCCAAAATTGGAGTCTCCGCCGTCTTCTTCTCCCCATTCCCACCCGCCACCATCTCCCCCATCTACGCCACCGCCCAAGTCCTTGGCAACAAAACCACCACCTTCTCTGAACCGGCCTAAACCGCCTTCACCTCCGGCTTGCAAAGATGAACCTTGGGTTCCTCCCCCACCTCCCCCTCGTCTCCCTTACAACATTCCCATCCAACCGCGTCCTGTGCCTCGCTTTCAATTTTTACCTCTGCTGGAAACGCCTGCACAACCGACGGCGGTGTCAGCCTCATCGGGTTCCGATCGAATTCCTGAACAGTGCTTATCTCCGTCACTAACGGCCACTTCTCGGCATTCTCAGCCAAGGACATCCCCAGCACGTACCCCGTCGCCACGTGATTCATCTCTCCCACAACAATCGCGTCATAGCCTATCTTTCCCCTCCACCATTCGTGAGTCTGACCCACCCACAGCAGCAGTACCGACTACCCAAAATCGGCTGTCAAATCTACCCACTACCGAATTGCTTCCTCCCCCTGGCGACTCGAAGGACGCCTCTTTGGAAGACACTAGCCACCTCGAGGCTGAGCTGTCACGCCTCTGGCATAGCAACACTGATGGTGAGACAGAAGCGGAGGAGAGCGAGGCCGAGTCCAGTGTCGTGCATACCGAGGCTGAGTCAGACGGCGAATATACACACAGATTGGTTGCTTCTGAGGGCGCCAGAAAGGTTGTCCGGACTCCGATGGTAGTTACTACGGCAGCAGATGCTGATGACGAGGAGGAAGGTGAGATGTCACTCGTCGAGCTCGAGAGTGGGGTCATCACTTTTGTCCGTACCCCTCGTCGACGGTAGCCTCCTCACTCCCAATTTGATCCGCTATCTTGTATTTCTCGTCTATAGGTTGGAGGGGACTCTGGTTCATTCTTGCTTTTTTTTTTTTCTCTACGCTGCACTTATACGCCTACCTTCCTACGCTTCACATGGCCATCCTAAAATACGCTCGCTCGGTCTACTTTCAAGCCTCGTTGCATAGAGCGCCACCCATCGCCCTTGTAGATGTCAACATTCCGCCCTTTTCGTGATAATTTACATGTTCATCCTTTTTTACCTTCCTAGTGACCCAGCGCAATCAAAGCTGGGTTCTCACCGAACTTCCCTTCTCACTTACACGTGCAGTGGCAATGGTCTTCTGTTCATTCATCGCTCGCCAGCGGGTTGTCTATGGTGCGTACATACTTGTCCAGGGATGGTCACCTGTCCTTGCGGAGGCAGTTAACCTTATGGTTCCTTTTAGAATCAATTCAGTAAATTTGTACGTTCTAGGATGATTGCGCTCTTTGATCTTGGCAGGCCATCACATGTGCCCCAAAACTGAAACTGACGACACTAGTTGCACGAGGTTTGTCGGCGAGGTAATCCGCGCCCGGTTCAATGTCAACAATCAGGCCATCCGTAGCATCTAACCCCACCGCCCCTCGTGCAAGTGTATAAGGTACTACTAGCAAGTGGCATAGGGCAATGTTTCAACAAATTCGACGAAAGGTAATGCCGTCTTTCCCTGGTCGAATCGCACAAAGTATAGATCGGATCGTCCTCGTCTCCCAATTTTGGGCGGTGGAACGTGCCAGTCCCTTAAGTAGCTGACAAAGATACAGGAGCGAGGAAGCTGCGTTCTGATCCCGGGACTTTTTATATCCTAAATATCCTATACTTTTGCACACGCATGCACGGTATGGTGAATCGAAACGCCAACCAGCAACACACACCGGAAACCAGTCATTTTTTACTCTTCATTTTACGCCGTCAGATTTTGGGAACATGGAACACGAATCACCCTTCAACAAGAACCGTCCGTAAGACCATCATCATCTATATCGTCGTCGTCACTGTAATGTTTTTGGCTACTGCAACTAACCCTGCGCGGATCATTATATCATTTCTTGCTGACTATCTGAACACTCACGCCGAAAATGCATGTGTAGAAAGTCATGCACGTTGTTCTGTTGCGTGTTTATGAGGACGCCTGCTACCCGTTCCCATGCGGACATATGCAGGCAAAAGCCCCTATCATCCAGCTTTGTTCACGTGCAAGCCTTCACTCATACGGACGAGTGGGCTGAGAAGAGCTTCTATACGACCGACATTTGTCCGTTTGTCCGTCAAAAGCGACCCAATCAGGGTTCACTCTCCGCTTACTGCATCTTCGGAAAGTTGGTATCAGAGTATTGAACACTTTTTACAGTACAGTTCCCGCGGTGGTATTGATACTCATCGGTGTCTTGAGTAACTGCCGCGACTGAAAATATTTGAGACCTGAAACAGGTCAAAACGTCACGGTTTATTTTAGATTACCCGAAAGCGGTCATCGCACACGGAAAATCCTGAGCCTGGTCTGTTGGATTGGCCAATGTTCTGGTTGTGTGTGTACTATGTGTAGTTCATTACGTGGCTCTGCGAATGCCACGGGTCGTTCATGATGGTCATACATCTCAGTTATTTTTGGCGCGTGCAGCCAGTAACGTGTTCAATACACCCGTAAAAATACGTCGCACAAGTCCTTGGCTTCGTCATGCCACATAGCGATTTATATTTCTTCAATGCGCAAATCAGGGTCGTCCTCCTCTATCTCCTCCACCTGAGGATCCTGTGCCGTCTCTGGTCCCTCGGCTCGCTTGAGCAGATTTACAAGTCGCTCGACATGCTCCGAAACTGCGTCATAGGTCTCTTGTTCATGTAGTGCGCGTACGACCTCGTAGACTCCATGCGTGCGCAGGTAATCACGTCCCCACAGCGTCGTACATAGTAAGAGCAGCGTCTCGATGTGAGTGAGCCTCAATACGGCATCCGGCTCGCGCTGCTTAGTTTGCGGCAGGAATTGTAACGCATCCGGGAGTTGCTCCTGGGCGTCGAGGTCGAACTCTTCGGGACCTGCGAGGGGAAGGAGGATGTGTTGCAGCGCGTCGATGCCGGGCGCTGGAAGGCTTGACGGTGGAACAAGCACGCTTTGGGAATCCGGTGTAAGGATGGCTTGGTGGCCCTGTTTATAAAACGAGCAATTTCTGTCGCGGGTGAACATGGCAAAGAGGAAGAGATGAAGTTTACTCACTTGATCAGCGACGAGACGCCACCACGACGAATAGTATCCTTATGCTCGGTGTAGACAACGAGCTTTGCAAGGGGATACTCAATCTGCCCGACATCTTCGGATTTCAATGGGTCCGAAGATTGCGGCGTAAGGAAGAAGAGACGACCGGGGTGAGACTGGATGAATCTCGTCAGCCGTGGCCAAGTCGAACGGCGACCTGTATGGATACCGTAGACAAGTTTGCGAACACACTTGCGAGAAAGTGAAGTTCGCTTTTCCGAGGGCGCTTATCGAGTGGGATGCTGAGATCTATATTCGCGCCCTGTACGAATACATCGACCAGTAGGGGCAATGCCCGCACGTTGACTTCGGTGCCGAGCGGATACGGGACTGGGGGTGCGCAACTACCTGCACGGGACTGGGTTGGGTAGAAGGGACCGGCAGAGGAAGGGGTTTGTAGTATGGGGATATGAAGGACCAGAAGGGCAGTACAGGATCCAGGCGAGGCAGTGAGATTAGAAAGGAGCATCGCGGCGAGATCACCGAGTGTTGCTTGAGGGTGCTGCGAACTGTAGCCTTAGGTTGAGATAAAAATACTTAAGAGAGGAACTAACCACCATGTAGGACACTAGAAAAGTAAAGAACGGTGGTTCGATGAGGTGTGGATGGATCATCGGGGAATCGGAGAGATTGATCAGGGCACGAAAGGCGCCATGCGCAACTGCCTGTGCATTTCTGCAAGATGAATGAGAAACCCAGGGACGCAATAGCATACATACGAGATTGTCTCGACATAGTATTTTAAGATCTCTTATCACAGTGTTTTCCTTTGGTTTCTGCAGGCCAGTGCTCGACTGCAAACCGTCGAAGAAGATGACTCTGTGAGGTGCATCTTTCGGAGTGTGAGGTAGAAGATTTTCGAGGGCAATTTGCCTCGCTTGTGGGTTCTTGTCGTGCAAGAACTGAAAGAGCTGGGCTGGGCGTTAGCAGGAGCAGAGAGAGGAGAAACGGGCGCGAGCATCACCTCTCGCAAGTCCGAGTGTTGTGCCATGACGTACAGAGGACACTGTGCTGACTAAGCAACCCTGCCAGAGACAGACCATCACAGACCCTCTCGAGGTCGGCAGCGATGACTTACAACCTGACAAGGGAGGCTCAATCGATACTAGATGAGCACAAGAATAGCCCTCCTTCTTTCTCTGTACAGCTCTATCATGACAACTGGACTCTCAATTTCGGTCCCAAGTTCCTGTACAACAGTCCAGCCCACACAGTACGGACACACTCATTCCTCGCCATCTCTTTCCATTCACCCATAGTATTTAGGCTTTGTTTGATGACATAAAGGCGAATAGAATACCTGTAGACCTTCTTGAGCTCTTTGATGCAGCCAAGGCTCCCTTCTACGAAGGTGTGTCACATTCGTGTCGCTTACCAGGATCGGGTCATTAACCGACCCATTTCTCCATCCACAGGGTGTATGATCGTAGAGATCGAAGAATTTAGCCAAGTAAACTCAACGGACAACTCGAAAGAGAGCAAACCACCAGAAAAGACCGTCACGCGTGTTCTCCTTCGACCCAATTCTGAAACCCTCTTTGCGGATCTCTGTCATCTCAACCAGAAGGAGGGTAGCAAATGGACGGACAGAGATGCACTCGAAATTGAGGCCAAGATACTAGTGCGTAGCCTCTGATCATCCCTTCAGTGTGCGCACTTATTTGGGTCTCGGCCGTAGCTCGCTACAGCACCACCCCTCTGCTTGGACCCAGATCCCCGCCTCGGAAAGATAGCGAACAGTCTTTATCGTATATCTCTGCCCAGGACACCACCCCCATTACGTCCAAAGAAACGCAAGGCGAAGAGTCTAGAATCTACCGAGGAGGATGAAGCATCTTGGAATCGCAAAGCAAAAATCATCAGGTTCATGGACCCGAAGCCGACCCGTAGTGCCACGCCGTCGTATGACTTACTCCGCTATCCGGCTTATCTGTCATTCCTGATACATTTTATACTTTTAGGTATCGTTTGCTTGATCATCTCAACCGCATGAAGACTTCGCCACCTCCAACAACCGAAGCCAAAGCTGTAAATCCAAACATGACCTACAACCCACTGCACAAAATGCCAGCCACCCATACACCTACACAGTCAACCACCCCACAGCCTCAGTCCCAACCACGTAGTCAGACCACTCCACAGCCGCAGCCTCAGCCTCAGCCTCAGCCTCAGCCTCAGCCTCAGCCTCAGTCTCAGCCTCAGCCTCAGTCTCAGCCTCAGCCTCAGCCTCAGCCTCAGCCTCAGCACCAGCACCAGCCTCAGCACCAGCACCAGCCTCAGCACCAGCCACAGCCACAGCCACAGCCACAGCCTTCACAACCCCAGCAACCCCCACGCTCGACCGCAACGCCTGTCGTTACTGCACCATCCACGCCCGGGAGCACAGAGACGAAGAAGTCTACACCAAAGCCGGCAGCCATGAGGACGCAGACTCCTGGCGATGGGACACTAGGTACTCCAACACCCAGTGCAACACCTGGGCATACACCGCAGCTTACGCCCCGGCACGACCGCCAAAATCGACCTGTATCACGCCCGACATCTCAATCACCGCATCCGGCTGCCACAGTAAGTACCACCGTCAATGGCATAGCTTCATCTCCCCGCGTTGTGGCTTCGCCCGCATTGCACGCAATGCCAGTCGCTGGCCATACGGCGCCTAGCAATTCACCACGCCCGCCCGCGCAGCCTGTTGCCCAGCCTTCGCAAGGGCAGTCTCAGCCTCAACTTCAAAACCAGGCCCAACAACCCCGTCAGGCATTCCCCCCACAAATGAAAGGTCCAGCCTATGTAATGCCCAATATGGCGGCCCAAATGTACAAGGCACTGGCAGCGCAAACTCAAGGTCAAAATCCGAAAGCTAGTGTGATGGGACATCAGTCAATGGCAGCAGCTCCGGGACAAGCACCGCAGCATGTGTACATGCAGCAACCTCGCACCCAGGCTCAGGCTCAGGCCCAAGCTCACGCGCAGGGTCAGGGACAGGCATTAGGACAAGGACAAGGTGTAATCCAAGGACGCTACACCACCCAGCTAACAAACCCACAAATGGTACAAGCTCATCAGCAACAGCAACAGCAACAGCAACAGCAACAGCAACAACAGAACGGACAAGCGCACACCATGTCGCGTACGCCGATGAGTGCTGCTGCAGCTGGTGCGAATGGGAACACACAGACGACATCACGCTCGCCTATGCCCAACGCGAATGGCCAGCCTCAGCTCCCCAATCCACAGTACTTCGTGGCAGTTCCTGCGCAACCGCAGCAGCAGCAGCAGCATCAACAGCTCTTAGCCAGGCAGATGCAGTACTCTCAGGGGCTCCAGCAGCAGCAACACCAGCAACAACAGCAACAACACCCAGGACCGACCCAGGACCCGACGCACCCAGGGCAGATGTTCGTCGCGCCTATGAGCATGCAGATGCAGCTGCAGTTGCAGCGGATGGAGGCTGCTCAGGCCCAGGCAGGTGGCCGCGGTGCGAGGGCTTTTAGCCCCCCTTATCCGATGGCCCACATGTACCGGCAGCTGAACGGTCAGTCACATCTGATGCTTGGCGCTGCCACCGCTGCCCAAGCCAAAGCAGCGCAACCACAGGCGCAGTCTCAGGGAGCGGGAGCTGGTCGGTGACGAGTGACGAGTATTCATTGGCAAAAGGGGTTTGGAATTGCCGACACCGACGCCAATATACCAAATCAAACGCGTTATTTCTGCCGTCGCTGGCTTTCGCTTGCTCCCTCTCATATATCTCCTTCCCCTGTAAGCTTATTCCTGTATTTGTACAACGTCTGGATCATGAATCGGTCGGTCGGGCAACGTCTTCGGGCTTTTATCCAGAAGGCGGGATGGTGCCAGAAATTTCCGTTTGTCGGTTAATTCTCGCTACGAGATACGTATACGAGTATTTCAACACACACGTACGCCCTCACCCATGCAATGCAATGACAACTATATTCGTTCCGCACGCACCTTCCTAATAATGATAATATGTCATTTTGTTCTCTCTCCGGCCGGTCGGTCTGTAGATATCGGAAAGAGGGGGAGGGGTTAGAAGGGGAAGGAAAGAAGGACGGAGGGTGAGAGGTTTTTTTGCCGAGACGAGACCAAGGACGAACGAAGGATTCGATAGATGGACTCGAGTAACTTATATGACGGCTAACGGCACTATCGCAGCTGAGTTAGTTTGCAAAACAACATCAAGAACCGCCGTAGCCTTAGCCACGCGTTGGCGCATTGTTAGCGCTGGTGCAGGCACGCGGGGTTCCGAGTCAATTGTGCCAGAGTAGTTCCACAAAGCAGAGTTTGATCCGAGAAGACCTCCTTGCTTATAACTCATTTGTTGGTTGTATACAGTACGTGTAATTTCCCCTCCCCCCCGGGGCCGCGGTAGTTCGTTACAGTACCCTCTCCCCTTCTCAAATTTATTTATATTCTTTCTTTTCTTTATTCGTTTCGTTTCGATCGACTGTTTCGATCGATATTAGATACTACTAAAAGGAAAATAAAAAAAATTAAACCCCTTTGCCTTTGCCTTGCCTTGCTGCCTCTTCTTTTCCTCCTTCCCCCTTGCGGTTCGGTGTGGCTAGCTACAATATGACAGATGATTGACGAATTTTTTTTTACTGCGCATGCAGGCAGGAGCCAAGTAAAAAACTGGGAAGAACCAAAATGATGGATTGAGTTTGCTCGCGCAACCAAATGCCTGTCTGCCTGTCTGCCCGCCAACACGTGGAAAGGATGTTGGTTGGTAGCACATGCCATGCCATGCCATGTCATGTCCTGCATGCTCCACGAAGTTCGTTCGCTCGTTCGAAAATTCCCGATAATGAAAAATAAATAAATAAAAGCCCAAGCCTATCATGGCGTATAATAGTAAGCTTGTTGTTATCGTGCGACCGCCAAAATGTCCGTTGCGATGCGATGGATGCATGGGGGTCGAAAAATCGAAAAATTCGGCGTGGAATGGTCGGCGACGGGACCCCCCTCTCCCGACGGTCGCGCCAAAAAATCCCCAAAATCTTGATCCCCAGAAGAATAAGAAGAAGAGAAAGAAGAAGAAGCAGATGAACTGACGGACGGACGGGTGTCGAACGTGGCCGCGGAGGAAGAGTTCGCGCAATATGTTCTCGCTCTCCGAGTCATACGATAACGATACGGTCGGTCGGGACTCTCCGCCCTTTTTTCGTAGCGGCTACAAGTCGAGCCCACACGTGTCTGCAAAACTGATGCTCCGGGAGCGGCGGGTGGAACGTGTAAAAAGGACCGGCAAAAACCAACCAGGAAAGATTTAAATAAAAAAAGTCACCACAGGGGGATAATATCGTGAAATCCAGCATTTGTTGACTTGGGTTTCCAATGTAGGGCAAAATAGACCAGCAAAGCAGGACGATGACCGGTCGATGGATGACAGAATTAGCGCACAAGCGCAAAAAGAAAGTACATGGTGCTCGGTGAAAAGGGGAAAGAAAAAAACAGGGACGAAGGACCCATTAGAGTATATCTGATCGGCGCAACCAGCTAGGCCCATATAAAACCGCGCACGACGCCCGCCCCGCGCGAGAAGCCGAAAATTGACCAATCCATATTGTAACGCGAGGCTCAGCACCCAAATGCGAAATAGACAAAACGTCAGCGTGGAACTGTGCGAAGTGTATGTGCTTATCGAAAAATTAGCCGAAGATAAAGGTGTGTGAGAGCAAAGGTGGAGTCAGCCACGGCCGCCATGCTCGTCCTCCATCCGAAACTCTTGCGAGGCCGACTCATCCTCATCGCCGCTAGACGGATACCCGGTGTCATCGGCCGGTGCACCATCGTTCGCATCCTGCGAGTTCGCTGCGCGACGTGCGGCATCTCGTTTCCGTTTTTTGATCTAGGGTCATCAATAAAAGATTTGCAAATGATAAGGTACTATGGTTCGGTTGATACGTTTTTTTGACGTACAAGCTTTGCGTACACAAGCCCACAGGCATTACACAATGTTCGGGGGCCTATACAAGCCGATCAGTTGAGCCCACGGAGCTATCAAAAGGGGAATAAAGGAGACAGACCTAAGGGTCCCCTCCGCCATTCGGGGGTTGAAGTTGCATTGCAGCCTAAACAGGTTTGCCCCTCTGGTACAGGCACCTCGGCTTTCTAAGCCCAGCAAGCACGGGTGTGAGCGACTAAGCCTCATGGAGGTGAACGGCGTAACATGCCTGTCGCTTCGCAGCCACATCGCCTTCTTCGGCGCTCCCAGGATTCGCGCCGGGAGTCTCTGTAGGGGGTATTGAACCAGGCGGTTCGGTACCAACGGTGGGCCCCAGTAATCTGAGACCCAAAGCAGCGGATTGGGAAATTCTCTGCAACGCATCCAAGGATGAAGGACGGCCCTGTCCAGCAGCAGGGTCGTTCGATAGGGCGGTAGTCGTATCGATGATGATACGATAGGATTCTATTAACTGGAGCGTTCGCACACATACACAATGAACGCGCATAACGATCAATGCCGTCAGTCGACACGCGGTCACGACGAAAAAAGAAAAAGAAAAAAAAATAGCACATGCCTTCCCGAAATCAATATCCAGCGGAGTTGACGACGCCAGTGGCGAGGGATGCCGAGGAACGGCGACTTCTTTCTCCCGCGGCTTACGCTTGGGTTGTTGGGAAGGCAGATCGGCGGCGGCCTTGGGTGTCCCTGCGGTTCGCCGCGTCTCCGCGTTGGGCTGTGGTTGAGGGGAATTAGCATATACGCGCTGGGGCGCGGGTGCTGGTGCTGGTGCTGGTGCGGGTGTAGGTGCTGGTGCAGTCGTAGGTGCAGGTACTGGCGCAGGCTCCGGTCGGCTGAGGGTAGGAGGAACGTTGGGTGTCTCTTGCACGGACGCCGGTGGAGCCACGGGCTGACCGAACGGAGGCCACGCCTCACCATTCCACTGGGGTGGGGCTGAATGCGGAACGGCGTAAGGGGCAGAACCATAATGAGCGTGGTAGTGGGGTTGAGGGGGGTTGTACGGTACATGCTCGGAAGGGGGATGCGATTGAGAAGATCTCTGTTGCCTGGGGTGACTCTGGGGGAATTGAGAGGCGTCGTAGGAGTTGTGGTGCGGATAGGACGGGTAGTCATAAGAGGTCATTCCTTGTTGATGCTGGTACATGTATCGGCCATCCGAAGACACGGGTAGGGAGGTAGGGGGCGGTGGAGGTTGTTGGGAGTATGAAGGGAGGGCAGGGCGTTCCGGCCCTAGTGCCTCGCCAAGGGAGGAGTAGGTAGGCTGACGCGTTTGTGGCGCGGCGGAGTGTTGACCAGGGGGACGAAAGGACGTACTGGAAGCTGGAGAAAAAAGTGAGCGTCGGAAAGGGAGAGACGAATGAGCGATATCGACGGCGGGTATGACACTGACAAGACATGATATCAACGATGGGTAGTGGTGTGAGTGTTGTTTGAGTGAGTTAGGAGGAAGAGAGGGAAGACATAGCTCGGGTTGGCAGCATTAAGCGAGGGTCGAGGATTGATAACTACTAAAAGGACGATCGGACGGGCCTCAAATGGCGAATGTTCATTATTAATCCCGGTGAACAAATCCAGTCCCTCTCTACTCTATCCTCCGCCCTTATCCCGCTCGACACTCGCCAATCTCGTCGAGTTGAGCGCCAATCCCGACCCAGTCCTCTCCACATCGAGATCTTCCGAGTCATCCAACCCGCTTCCTTTCCCATGCATCCCTACTCCCGTCCCGCTTCCGTTCGCCGCTGCGGCTGCCCGTTCCTGCGCCCGTCGCCGACGTTTGAGTATCTTTTTTCGGTTCCGCACTCCCATCCGGTATCCTTGCTCGTCCCCATAGAACAGTCGGTACTCACACGTCGGGCAAATCCACTCCTCCCCTGGATTCGCCAACTGGCTTGCCGCCCCCGATCCCCGTTGCTCTGAGCCCCGTCGAGGCGCTATCTGAGCCGACAGGAAAGCAAGTGGAAGCGGGCTTAGCATGTTCTGCGTGTTTGCACCCAGCTGCGCTGCACTCAGTAATCCTTGGTTCGGAATCCGCGACGGAACGTAATTGCGAAGATGATGCGGATTCGAAGCATTCGCCAGCGCCGACCGCTTCTTCTTTTTCCCTGACGTCTTCGTAGAGCTAGGAGACGTTGACACCGCAGCCGTTTCCGCGTCTTGGACAGACTGTGTCGTCGTTCGGGCCTTGCGCATCGCCGGTTCGTTGCGTTTAGCAGCTGTAGCATCCTCGCCGCCATCGCCACCGACAAGACCAACACCCATAGTAGTACTTTCCTTTGCACTCTCCGCTACCTTCTCTCGCTCCTGTTTGAGTTCATGCTCGAAGCGATCGCACAGCACCGTGTATTCTGCACGCGTGGCGATGAGGCGCTCCGAAGCTGATCAGACGCCATCAAATCAAACAGTCGGATATGCGTACACACGCCACGAATCGATGCCAAAAGACACACCTGCGTTGGACCTCAAGAACGTAAATTCGCTGTCGGGGAAGATGCGGCGTGTCGACTCAGACGGAGGTGCGGGTGCGGGTGCAGGCGGAGGCAGTAAAGTGCGATGCCGACGGACCACGCGCGATGCACGTCTACGTTTCAATCGTGAATTCTGACGGCCATTTCTTGCATACCCACCGGCACCGGAACGTTTGTCGTTAAGAAGTGCCTGTTTAGCCAACAGCGCCTGGTCCAGAGCGAGTGAGTCCCCAAGCGAGAGCGAACCCAGTAAACCGGCCAGTTGTCGTCTTCGATTCTTGAGCACCTGTTTCTTCCGCAGACCCACCATCGTGGCGGGAAGCAGCTTCCCCTGCTGACGTCTGTCTCCTCCTTCCGTCCCACCCTGAAACGGTTCCTCCCCAGAGGAGGCCACCGCCGCGGAAGCCGTAGTGGACCCCAAACTGGGTAACACCCTTTCGCCGCCCGACTGTTTTTCCTCCTCTTCGCCCGAATGCACGTCGGCCGAGTCGGGCCTCATTAGAGAGCCTGAGAGATGTGCGGGGACTTTGCGTTTCTTGGCATTTCCCTGTTGTTGCGTTTGGTCCGTGCGGTCATTTTCACGTCCTTCATGGAATGGGGTGACGTCCAGGTCGACGGGTGACGGGTCGACTAACGGCATGTCCACACTGCCGCGGCTGTTATTAGTGGTGGTAGTGAAATCGGTGACGCCTGTGAGGGTAGGGAGGAAGTATGACTGAAAGGTGATCTGTGCAGACAGGACTTCGGCATGCGCGATCAGCTCCTCAGCGGTGGCATCTGGACCTGGCGGTGGGGGTAGAATGGGGGGGAGCATGGTGTTAAGGGGGAGGGGGCGAGCGAGATCGGGCGAGCTGTGCTTGCGCTTCGGGAGTGGCTTTACCCTTCGAAGTGGGAGATAATCGGGAATGTCGAATCCTGGGGACGAAGGATGATATATCAAGTGTGGAGACAGCTCGTCGCCGTCCATGGAAAGGAAAATATCGATGTTTTTGAGTAGAATGGTGGTTGGAAGATGAAAGAAAAGGAGAAAGGAGAGGAGAGGCCGTACCGTAGCCGTGTGATGACGTGGAGTAATCATACCGGTAACCACTTGCACTCTCCCAGGCGTTCCTTTCTGCGGCTTTTCTCTCTCCCTCACAATGGATTGGCCTATTACGCATGGTTTGACATCTTGCCTGATGCACCCATCCCACTTCGCCAGAGGCTAACCAATTTGGCACGGTGCCGTGGGGACTCTGGGGAGACTGCACACGTCCTCACCGCAATTGCGTTACTTTCGCTTCTCCCTCGTCAGTTGCATGCGTAGTATCCACGGACAGTTTGGGAGCTTTCCAGGACTGCGATAGTGCGGCTACCAGAAGATCCTTTACAATACCAGCAACTGGAAAGGCCGACAGCACACAACATTAGGTAGGGAGTTACAGTACATGGTATGTAGCACATGTTTTGTTGCAAGCAAATATGGACAGCAGTGACGTCAAAAGTATTGGCTTGTGAAATGAGAACATGCCTAGAGCAGTAAATGGATCACATGGTGGCATGGCTGGGGTGTGCTTGAGGCCGCATTCAGCATGGTCGTTTCCAAAAGACGGCGTATGTCGTGTGCCTCGAACTGAATTCTTTTTTACTGGAACCTCGAAAGAACCAATCGAATGTGCGAGGACATGAGAGTCATACAATATCCCCCCACACACACTATTTTTTAACGTAAGATCCTCCAGGCGATAGGCTAGTTAGTTCTTCCATCTATGTATGACGCAAAGCAATCAGGATTGTGCGTTTCACCATGACAAATGTCGAAATGCCTACATTTTTACCATTCGGTCCTTGCCTCCGCTGGCAATCTTATCTGCCACAAAATCAACACAGTACACTTCGTCTGTGTGACCGAGAAGGTCCGTCTTGATTTTGTACGTTTTTAGATCCCAAATCTATGCGACAATCATCATCGTTCTAATCGATATCCTTTCCCATAACAGACGCACCTTGAGCGTCGTGTCTTTACTTGCGCTAACCAAGAGCCGAGAGTCCGCCGACCACGTAAGCCTGTAGACAGGACCAATGTGCCCACGAAGTGTCGCCACGAACTTGCCAGTGCGGCCTTCCCATAGGCGCACGCTGTTATCCCACGCGGCACTTGCCGCCCATCGGCCATCAGGACTGAACGCAACATGTGAAACCTGACGCTGATGTCCGGTCAAGCGTGCCAAAGGTTTCAGTTTCCCTCCCTTCGAAGCGGCAACTTCGGAAGGCTGCGTGGAGTCCGAACGCGAAGGGAAGAGCGACCATAGAAATAGCGTATGGTCATCGGAACCAGTAATCATGAGCTCCGATGTGGAAGAAACGAGGGCATTATAACGTGCTAAAGCACGAGATTGGGCTAGATGAAAAGAACGGGCACAGGCATCAATAGACCTGTCGTAATCCAGACGTATAGTAACATACCTTCTTCATCAAAAGATGGAACCTTCCCGGTATGGTCAAATGGGCCGGTGCGCAGGATAAAGTCGGTGTTAAGGGAGAGCGTAGTGACCCAGTGAGCGTGATCTTTTAGCGTGTGGAGCGGCTTGCCCTAAAGGCGAAAAGATTCGAACCGTTCAGTAGGTAGCGGGGAGCTTCAAGTAAGTAAAAACGTACCCCATTCGCTTCCCAGATGCGCACCGTCCGATCTGACGAAGCGGTGTATAGTACGCCCTTACCATCCAATCCTCCACCTCCCCATCGCACCACATTCACACTTGCAGCATGTCCACCCAAAGTATATTCCAGACGCCGCGTGGCGATCGCCCATACCTTGACGGTACCGTCTTTGGAGGAAGATGCCAACCGAGGTGCCGAAGGGTTTCTGAATTTCAGTTATAAAAAGTGAGCACCTCGCGCTGAGGTGGTGACAAGATAGGCGGTCACCAACATGTGTATTGGTTCCCAGGATAAAGACGTGATCCATTTTGTGTGTCCTCTTAGCGCGTCGCCGATAGGTTTTCCCGTCTTGGGATCCCATATTCGGACCTTTCGTGGGTATGAAAAGGTGGCCCACATTCGGAGGTATCAGGTGCGCCGAAACTTACATGGCTATCGTGTCCCCCAGTCGCCAGTTTTCGTTCAAGAGCCTCCCACTCGACGCATAGAACCCAATCTTTATGCCCGGACAGCGTATGCGAGGGTGTCTCTGTAAACAGATCCCACAAGCGTGCATTGGCATCTCCTGAGCCCGTGGCAAGGAGGTTCCCGGTCGGAGAGAACGATGCACATAGAATTGGTGACGAGTGACCTAATGATGATATGATCGATTACCGGCATTAGTAAACTTGCGTGATGGCGGAATGATGACCCCGACCTGACAAAGAGGAAGAACATCGCGTAGCTGGTCTGACACGGAACACAGACTGTGGTGAACAATGGACGACGAGGATATCTTCAGGCGAGAATACGTGTGAGGAATGCGAAAGCACGTCAGCCTCGATCGATTTTGATATGACTATCCGCGAAGACTCTTTAGTCACCGCGTCTGCCGGTAGCGCGACATGGAATTGGAAGGGCACGGGTTCGTCAGCCTTTGCAACGTGATATGATATGAGTAAGTGAGGGAGGAGAGACGCTGTTACGGCGCACACCTTTGATGTCAGCCTGTTCACCAAACTCTGTAAATCTTCCCGCGAGACATTAGCGGGCAAGCTGACTGCAGGCGCCAAAGCCGAGCCATCATCCTCCGACACAAACTGAACGACAACATTTGGAGATTGCTCTACAGGGACTTTTTCAGGCTCCGGGATGCCATTGTATACTTTTTGTCGCTTGGGTGGAGGAAGTAATGTGGCCATGAAGATTTTCAAGCGCGCTCTCACCTCAATTTTGGATAATTCTGACTCATCGGGATTACGATATCCTTTATATCATACAAGCTTTTAACCGTGCCTCCGGCACGGGGTGCGAGTTTTTCTTTTTTTCTTTTTCTTTTACAATTGTCATTAATATTTATATCATATGCATTTCCA
>QFEZ01000112.1:318686-345062 GCA_003316425.1 Russula lepida
CAACAAGAAGAATAAAAGATTGGAGGCGGAGCTATGGTACTACCACAGAACCCAGCTTATCGACACCAACCAACCATTTCCGTGATCATCCAATATCCAACATGAGCAGAATCGAGCTGCGAGAGAACACCAAACGCGGAGGAGGACAAGCAACTGATTGGCTTCAAGCATTGTATACATTTGCCGTGCCTCCGTACGTACCAATGAAACGTGCGGGTTTGGTGTTCTGAACCAGGTTGGGTGCAGACAATACCTCGCTGACGGTCTTGAATCTTTTGGACGTCTGCGAATTATCAACGAGGACCGGATCAAGGCCCATAATGGCTTCGGCTTTCACTCTCACAGGGGACTTGAGATATTCACGTACGTGGTTCGGGGAGAGCTCGAACAGTAAGCAATCATACCAGTTGTTCGCGACCTGTTCCGCCAACTGGACTGACGATTTGGGCAGCCAAGACAGCATGGATAACGTCGAAATTCTGAAACGAGGGGACATCCAACTCACCTCCGCCGGCACTGGGATCCGTCACAGCGAGGCCAGCAACGGGAATGAGGATGTACATCTGTTGCAGATCTGGGCATACCCTTGGAAGAATTCCCTGACGCCCAAGTACTTTACACGGTGAGTATACGTGTTCTAAACCGATTAGAAACCGTGCGAGAGTGACGGGTTCGCTAGCCACTTCACAGAGGAAGAGAAGCAGGACAAATGGGCGCTTCTCGTCGCTCCCGTAGGGACGGATGGCGTGACCACAGAGCGAGAAGGTGACGGACCAGCGCCCATTCAATCAGACGTAGCACTCTGGGCAACTCTCTTGTCACCCAACCGTACAGTCTCCCGCACCATGCCTTCATCAGATGGAGAGCGCAGGGCGTATATGCAGGTTGTGCAGACGTCTGGCTTCAACGAAGGTCGAGCACGAGGAGCCCACGTACGAATAGAGATCGGCGACCAGTCAGTGGAAATGAAAGAGGGAGATGGTGCATTTGTACATGCGGCTCCGAAAGAGGAATTGCGGATGACCAACTTGGGTAATTCAGTGGCAGAGGTTTTGCTCTTCGATGTTGACCATAATTGATGCTTCTTCTGTATGTTGTTTCAAATAATTACGAGACGTGGTGAAAGCCAGAATCACGTAAGATTGGGGTGACAGGGAAGTGTTCTCTTATAGACAAGGTATATCCTCTAACGCGACGAAGGCGCTAAACCACAGGCTTCCACTATAGATCTTCTCACGTCGTTGACCCCAAGTCCATATGAGGTGACGATGGGAGGCAAACAGGTCGGAGCGTTTTCGAAAATAGCACGGTTGATACCCTCTATGGCCGTGTGCAGATTGTGATGTGAGACAAGGTCCGCCTTTGTGATGATCGCTTGCAATGTCCAACTTGCGGCGCCAGATTGAACCTTGTCGTCCAGGTGTTGTAGCATGAGCTTATCTGCCTCATTTGCACCGTGTTTGGCATTGAGCAGAATGTAGACACGACATAACCTGCGCGTCTCAGGCCATTAGCCGATCATTGATTGCCAACAGTGTAGTAGGGAATAATCACTCTCGCCGAGTATCCAGATAGTGATCGAATAGTTGACCCCACTCGGGACGGCCGCGGTGTCCGTAGCCGGGAGCGTCTACGAGGATGAGCTTCCCTGGCCTGGGTCCGACACGGAAGAATGTCAGCGTTTTGGTGCGACCCTAGAAATGATTATGAGCGACAGATAGTCGCCGTGTGGCGAGAGGCGGACCCATACCGGCTTATTACTCGAAGCAACCAATCGCCTCCGCTGCATTACTGCATTCAGCAGCGTGGACTTGCCAACATTGGCTCGCCCTGTCGCGGGTTAGCGTGCATCAGCGACGGCGTATTGAGCATAAGTGTGGATTTTGCACGGCGAACCTGTTACAACAACCTTTCAAACAATGTACATCGAGTAAGAGTGATATCGAGCAGTCTTCGCTACCTCTGGAAGCCGCATGGAGGGTGGAATAGATGATACGGAACCCGCTGCGGCGACAAATTCGGCGGTGTTTGAAGAAGAAAATAGATTCGGGATGTGTTGCGAGGAGAACATTCGAAATACCACCTTTGGGGCCTTTGAGGACAATGAGGAGGAGGCCCAAGCCATGAGTACTTGAGTGAATGAGACAAGTGCAGAGTGCAGTGCACAAGTATTTTTTCACGTGTCCCGCCCGTCCCACCTCCTCCCCACGCTCAACATGGCACCTTCTCCCCAACCCGCGACCGACGATTCATCTACAGAAGACGATGCGGCCTCTCAAACTACAGAAGATGATCCCCAAATTCCCGAGGCTCAGCAGCATGTAGCAGCTCCGCCTCCAACGCAGCCTCATCCACCACCACCTGCATCGGCACCCGTCGCTGCGCCAACGGTGCCCCCCAATCCACCAACGAACGCACAAGCGCGTGCGCGGCCCCGCTATGAGCACAAATACACGCTCAGGGGCCACACAATGTCTATATCTTCCGTCAAGTTCAGCCCTGATGGAGTGCTGCTAGCTTCCTGTGGTAGCGTCCTTCTTTCCTTTCCTTCTTTGTTTCCCGCCTCGCGCGCATAGATGCACGCGATTGCTTATGCGCCTTTTTTTTGACAAGCTGCCGACAACGTCGCTAAGATTTGGTCTCCGTTCTCTGGGGAACTTATCCGTAATTTGAATGGACACACAAAGGGCTTGTCGGATATTGCTTGGTCTCCAAACAGCGTGTACCTTGCCACGGCATCTGATGACCATACCATTCGAATATGGGTTGTCGATTCCGTATGTATTTATCCGAATAATACACGAACATTTTCATGTGCTCAATCGTGGTGTGTTTTGTATGAAAGGGCCTGACGAGTAGAGTGCTCAAAGGACATACAAGCTACGTATTCTGCATCAACTACAACACCGAAGGCACGCAGCTTGTGTCTGGAGGTTGTGACGGCGATGTGAAGATATGGAACGCAGCAAAGGGTGCGTTTAGCTTGTTTATCGGGAGACTTGTGCTCCTAGATCAATAAATCTATGCGCAGGCAGATGCACCAAAACTTTGAACGCCCATCTCGACTATGTCACCGCTGTACACTTCAACAGGGACGGCTCTCTGATCGTGTCATGCTCGCTCGATGGCCTCATGTGCGTTTACACACATACCACGTTTCATCATCATCCATATATCCCACTCGCAGCCGTATATGGAGTCTACCCTCCGGACAATGCCTCAAGACTCTAGCAGAGGGACACAATGCCATTTGGTACGAGAGTGCTTTCAACGACTCACCCTAAAGTATAAATATAAATGAAAAAAAAACCTGTTACAGCCAACACGTGCAGTTTTCGCCCAACTCGAAATACATCCTTTCCACCGCCCACGATAGCGCTATACGGCTGTGGGATTTCCAAACGTCGCGCTGCTTAAAGACCTACGTCGGTCATCAAAATGCCAAGTACTGCATCGGCGCTTGCTTCAGCGTCACCGGAGGCAAATGGATCGTGTCGGGCAGCGAAGATAACAAAATCTACTTGTGGGACCTGCAGACTCGGGAAGTCATGCAGGTCCTGGATGGCCATCAAGGTTTACATCTTTCTTTCTTTCATCGACAAGTCCTTCGCTGAGTCTTTTTTTGTAGACGTTGTCGTAGCCGTGGCTGTGAGCTATACGTTGATACGTACTACCCAATCGTATATTGTTCTGACCGATTGTCTTTTCTCTTGCAGACCCATCCTCAACAAAATATGATTGCCTCGGGATCGATGGATAGCGATTTAACGGTCAAGGTGTGGGTAGATCGTGGACCAACCTGAGCTGTAACCCCTCCCACCTTATACTGGTCGACTCTACTACAGTGCTGTACTATAATGATTTCGTTCTCTACCTTGCCTTGTACACTGGTGGTTCCTCGAGTCCTCTTTAATGAACACATGCGGGTTATCCAGATTCAAGAACTATTGTAACAATAACGTCTCACGCAGAAGACCTATCAAGCAATACGGTTTGGATTCAAGCAAAGCAATACTATTTGTTTGGATAGTCCTAACTGCTGTGAAATGGTAGTTGTACAGGACATTATTAACTACATGCGCAAAACACAATCTGAGGACAACGAATGCGACGACAGTTCGAAACACCGGTCTAGATATGCACTACTAAGGAGGGAAAAAATATCCGTGTTGCTGCCTCTCACATTGGCTCCGCTGCACGCAGATCTAGAAGAGAGAGGACTCAGGACGCCAAACGATTACTAACATGAATAACACGATTACCTTTCGCGACCTCCCTGTCCGCATCCGTGACGCCAGTTTCATGAGCCTCGAGGAAAGCATCCACCTAAGGACATATACATTTAGTGATGTGAAGGAGACGGGGAAGGACACAAGTAGGAAATGAAAAACGCACTTCATCGAGAACATCATCTTGTTCTTCCTCTTCCTCTTCGTCCTCGTCTTCGTCGTCATCCCCAGCATCATCAATCGCAAATGGTGTCCTCTCCATGAACGCATTAGCCACCACGTTCGTCGCTTGCGCGAGCGGATCAAAGCCCGCTGGGGACGTAGGACTCAAAGTAGACTTTTCTGCATCCGTCATCAATAGGGTCGAGTTGGAAGCGACTGAGGCTGAGGAGTTGTTGTCCGCTGTCACCGTTAAGCGGGACGTGCTCTCTGTCGACGCGCTGGTTGATTTGAGACTCGACTTGGACGATGAGTGGCGCATTGCTGGCGTGAGCAACGATTCACGCGGGCGCGTGTCCTCGATGGATGTATATCGCCCAATGGACGGTCGGTGTATGACCTGGTGTCGCCCGATTGTCTTTCCAACTTCGTCGCTGAACTTATGGAATAACTTCACGTTGTTGTCTGTCGCGATGTTCGACCATAAGCCACCAAGAAAGCCATTGTTGGCTGGGGGCAGCTCCATGAGTGGGACGGTTTCGAGACGGAAGGACGCGGAAAGATCGGTTTCGAAGAATGATTCGAGGACTTCGTCGGCCAGAAGAACCATGCGGAAGGTGGCAAGACTGAGGTAGGGCTGGTTCGACTCTATTTGGGGCGCTGGACTGTCCTCCCCGTCTGCTCCTTCAGGTCGAGGTAGGAGGGCGTCACCGTATTCAAACGCGTTAGACATGAAGCGGCTGACAGCGCCCAAGTACGCGTCGCCAATTTCAAACCGGAAGATGAACTAGATAGATAACTGACATCAGGGCACTTGAACCATTCTACAGAAAGGTTTACACACCAGTAATGACTCGGATACCGTCAGCACCTCATCTTTGGTCAGGAAGCCGTCCTTGTTCTTGTCATGCAGGTTAAAAAACCACTCTATGTTGCTCATAAGATCACTAAAGATGACGCTATTAAGGCCAGTGACAAGATCCTATATCGAGGTATAAGACCAAATGAGAGAGGGCCGAGTTGTCTCTCACCTGAAAGGATAATGCGCCTCGACACGAGTAGTCCCAAAACACAAACAGGCGATCCATGAGCTCATGATCCGCAACTTCACGATCGACCCGTTGCTGAAGACAAATCAACTTTACAGAACAATACTTCCGAAATGAATTCGGTAAGGTATACCTGAAAACCGTTCATAACAATTTTCTCGTCCCGGGCCCATGTTGCGATCTCACTCAAGAATACCTTGAATGTTTGGGGCCCAATTCTCGTCTCTGGACGCTCTTCAACGGCGTCCTTCGTGGTCAACAACGATATCGGAGGGGGTACGGGCGCTGGCGGTGGCTCGACACACACTGCTTTGAAAAGGGCGTCATAGATAAAACCAGCTTGTTCTTTGCTAAACCTCTCTAACGTCTTGAGATTGCGAATGGCGGAGCGTTTTGAGAAAGACTCGATACTGGATATTATCTCATTGCGGAAGCGCCGGCGTTCAGAAAAGATGGTCTCTTCGGTGATAACGGCAAACTCGCGGAATGAAACAAGGAGTAGCTCTTGGAACTTGGTAATCGCGCGTGCGCGAGGGTCTGATGAGTTGGGATGCGCCGAATCACCAAGGGAACTGAAGTAGTCGCGCATAAGGCTACAGTAATAAATCGTCAAAAAAAGCCCATCTCTAACTCTGGGAAATACTTACTGGATGAACTGCCCGTCGTCCTGTACCTGCAAGAGCTGTTCCCC
Organism: Russula lepida; assembly: GCA_003316425.1. Lineage (NCBI taxonomy): Eukaryota > Fungi > Basidiomycota > Agaricomycetes > Russulales > Russulaceae > Russula > Russula lepida. The sequence goes on from QFEZ01000112.1 coordinate 324,815, forward strand.
ATTGATCTTCAAAATAGCTAGAAGGCTTCAGTTGAACGGTTGTCTAGTCCAGAAAGTTAGACTACAAACCGAGCCTAAAAAATTTGAGTCAATGGAACAAATTCTCGAGACTCGGCCGCACTCACCCAACCTGGAACAACACCTTCGGTCCCATACAGAAGAAACAGTCCACCACTCGGAATGCGAAAATCATAGGCATGCTGTTTATGTATCTACCAGCAAAACGTCAGAACTACACCGCAGGATGGCACTCTGAGGACACCTACAAGCTTAAGAACCAAGGCAATGAAGCCACTGATAGTTGCACATCTACTTCATGGAAATGGTCGTGGATGACAGGCAGACATCGTGCTACCAAAGACTCGAACACCCGCTGGTCGAGAAGAGTGCCGTGCATAGATGTACTGTCGGCTGCGGTTAGACTGCAGGGAAAGAATCTTGCCTGCAACTATCATACCTATAGTATCCGGGCAATAAGCGATCACAGACTACTTGCAATAACCAGAATGCCTGCTCTTCTGACATGTAGCTGCAAGCACGTCAGAAAGCATACGTACAGACGCGAGGCGAGTCCTACATCAGAATAGCAGCCACTAGTATGTTCATCGCCTAACACGGATTCCCTATCAGGAGTACGTTCAGGGCACGCAGCGACTCACCTGGCAGTAGCCGGTTTCCGGATTGTTGAATGAGTACGCCTGTAGGACCCTCCGAAGTGCACTGATGCCTTCATCAGACTGGTATGCGAGGTACTCCGGCAGACTCCGATGAAGATCCTTTTCGATGTCCTCGGTGCTTGTGTTGGTACGACCCTTGTTCTCTTCAAGGATCTGCTCGTACCGACCAGGGTTCGTAAAGCGGAGGTAGATAGAACCTGAAAGAGTTTCCCACATCTCCCCGCGTAGGCGATTTGGAAGACCGACTTGAACAAAGCGCGTCGCTTGAGGATAGCGGATAAGAGTGAGGTGGCGACCATGAGCTACGATGGGTCAGGGTCATGTAAATCGACGTAATTAAGACCCCACCCTTGAAGTAGTTTGTCCATAGTTTCGTCTTGGACGCCTCCCGAAGCCTCGAGCAGTGTGAGTTCTTTGCTCAAGAGTAGGCGTGCCACGTACTTCTTTGGGTCTCCTGGAAACTTGAACTTCAGGCCTAATCCACCGTGAAACGTGGGCGCGGTTCCTTCTCCGACTTTCTCGCCACTATCAATCAAACTTCCATCTTCCCTCTCTTTATCAGCAACGGGAGAAGAATCCAGAACTAGATTTTCAGAGTAGCATGTCTTGGAGAACGGCTTCACAGACTTCATCTTGCCCGCTTGCAGTTCTGCCTTGAGCACCATGCTGAGGAGGGCACAGAACTGGTCCGCTGCCGGCCGGAGTGAGGTTAATTGAACGACCTTTCAAAGCGCGGCGAGGGTCATAAAAAGGTAGCCAGGGTGCAGACGAAGACGTACTATCTTCATGCCGTGCCACAGTGAAAGACTCAACGCATAGACACCAGCATGGGTGTTCAATCGCTCTACCCTTCGTACCGTGCATAGTGGGATAGTGAACCGGACAGACTTCCTGTCGAGGCTGGCAAATGCAAGGTACGGGGGGACGAGATGTAGCTTTCCGGCCTGGATTCCTCCGTGAGCGTCACGAGATCGATTGGTTAAAGTTGTGCGGTACGTACGTACGTGTCCTCTGTGCCCTCAGCGGCCAGGCTCAGCACAGCGTTGATTTCCATCTTATGGAGATCATCTTCGGCATTGTTTTGACTGACGCCAGAGCCTTTGACGTGACTGGGCGGAATTGAGAAGAAGAGTAGGGACTGCTCATCCCGATCAGGTTCCTTGAAATTCCTGAGCTGTGCGGATATCGTGGTCATGGATGAGACTCGAAGGTTGAACAGGTGAGTGCTCCGAGGATGGGTGTGGGTGTGATGGATTGTAGGTGCCCGACTCAGGGGAACAAGCGCGTACTGAGCGCTGAGCGTAACCACAGAACTGTGGCGGGCCGTAGCCGTAAGGAGCAGAAGCCGTAAGAAAGGAGTGTATTCGTGATACTGGCAATAACAATTGGTGATATAAACACACTGAGTGGATAGTAATACTCTTGTAACATGAGAGGTCATAATAATTACGATGGTCTAACAGTTCCGTCCATCATGCATCCATGGGCCCCAGAAAAACAAGTTCTAAAGGAATACAGTACGTCTTTGTTATTGGTGGTTCCGAACATACGTTGCCCTTGCGCGCTCCATGCTCGTCCTGAGTTCAGGACTTTGCCAGTCGGATTCGTCCTCGCAGAAGCTGGAACATAACCGCACTGTAGCATCGGCAGAGTGGCCCAAGGCAGCACGTGCGGGGATTGGGATCGCAGAACAGGAATGAGATAAATGAGCAGGTGAAAACTGTTGTCGACGCGGAGACACAGTAGGAGGTGGCGAGAGGTATGACGAAGATGAAGCAGCGCCTGGAACTTGGTGTTTACACCTACGGCGAACGGAACTTGATCGCGACGGTCCGGGAATCGAAGCATCAGGATTAGCTTCCTCCTCCCAGTTTTCGTTCCCATCGTCCTCCTCATCTTCTTGTGTCTCTGACATAACAACAATTTCTTTCCCGAGTGCCTTTTTCCCATCTTGGATGAGCTGAGCAAGACGGCCACCCATCCAGTCCATCTGACAGGCGATAGTCAATACATTACCATGAATGAACAGATGACTGATGCACACCTTATCCTCAAGGTCGTCGGCTTGGTCTATTTCAAGGTTAGAATCGGATTCGAATTTGGCATGATGCTGTGGTGATGGATGGCGGCTGAGCCGAGGAGGGGTCCCAGGCATTTTCGCTTGGGTTCGTACTCTCCGGTGGCGTGGCGTGCCTCGTCGCATCGTATTGGGAACGCTGCGCGATTTCCTATTCAAAGAAAGCGGTGCAGGAGGGGTGGCGGAAGGAGCAATTTCTTCAGGCTAGTGTGCCAGGGGGATACCATCAGACGACGAGAGGCTAGATATGCGCGCAATTCATACCTTAGAGGGGACCCAGTCACCCTGTTCGTAAGGTGGAGGTTCCAGCTCGGGGACCTTCCCCTGACCTCTCCACCTAAGATTGATATTAGCTCACAGTCCTACAGCAATACGGATGAAAAGACGTGCAGACGGTAGACGGTGAGACCAACAGCAGTCCCAATGAGAGCTGCATTGACAGCACCAGAAACAATAGCGCCTGCAAGCGTGCGCCGCCGCTTGGCAGGCGGAAGATCTACGCAAACATGAAAGGAGACAAGCATAAGAATGAGGGTACCCCAGAAAAGTGTGAGACTATATATCAGGGTAAAGAGCGTGCACTGTCTACTCATGGTAGCCATGAGCAAAAATCATGGTGCACAGCCACGTGTATTTATCGTGTTATCTGCCGTAAAAAATACGCGCGTGTATGATGCACGCGGCTTCCAACCACAGGAGGAGTGTGCAATCCGCAATGCAAATGTACCTACCAGGTGCCAGTTCCGATCCCTGATCCACCCCCCGTGTCTCCAGTGAAATCGTGGAATTGCGGTGTGCAGAATGGACGTTGAGGTGACCTGTCGTGGATGCCATAACGGTGGCCGCGGGACTTGGTTCTGGAATAGAAGGCTGCCAACCTCTCTTCCGAGCAAGAGGCACGGGTGGCGGCAACGAGGACGGATGCGGGCGACGATCTGCCAGTGAGAGCAACTGCTTATCTTGGAGACTGCTGGAAATGCTGCGGGAGTCGGTGGTACCACTTGGTAGAATTGGGGACCTGGTGAATGGGTTCATGATACCGGGTACAGACATTGTGAATGTGAAGGGGAAGAACATGACTTCGTTAACGGTGATGGCCCAGAGAGCAACCAACCACATCCTCGTAAACTATCCATCACGTGACTCACCGCACTCCATCGTCCATACCTTCTCTTCATCTCACTGGCGCCCTTCAACTCTGGTGCTAACGCCTCCTGCACGCTAAGCTCTATCGCCTTTTCGCTCTTCTGTGCTCTTGGTTGACGCGCTCTGATATGCCACTCGGAAACTTCTACTTGGCTCCTGTTATCTCACTTGGGCTTATCACTTGCCAGACTACCTCACGTACAAAGCCGTCATCACGTCGCGAAGTATATGAGCAGTGCATAGCGGCCCGCCGGCACCAGTCACCCCCCATAGCCAACTTGAACACCGCCACCAGCAGTCCTCAATCTCTTCGCTCTTGCTCTTGACTATACCTAACAATTCCTGCTGGTTTGTACGCGAATCTGATCTCGATGCTCAGTTTGGTTCTCAGTCACGCAGCAGGTCATGCCTTAATCATATGGCATCTCCAGAATTCCCAAGACACCCTCGCTACACGCGGTTGGGAGGTTTTTCAATGAGTTGGAACATGGCTGTAGCGTGGGCATCTCGCCTGGTGGATAATAGACAGATATGTTGACCTCGTGACAATCCGAGATATCGAAGGTAATTGGTGATAAAGTTTGTCAGTACGGAGCAAGGTTTTATGATGTCGGAGAGGATATATGCTCATAACTCAAGCGGATTTTCAAGGGTACAAGAATATGGATTCTGCTCTTATTTCGCGATTCCAAGAACGTGAGCAAGAAGCTCGCGCTCGAATGTTTTTAGAGGAAGGTGTGTCACATCAATTACCTTCGCATTAATGTCAAATTTACATCTTGACCCACTGATTCGAACATTCTGAAAGTAAGACAGTACTTTGGTGATTGGACGGGACTCTGTAATTGACTTTAGCAAAAATCGTTCCTCCGTTCATTGAGAGCCAAAGCGTGACTTATCGGTGCATATTGAGGAATAAAACGGCTCAAGGGGAAGTGCGGGAGAGTGAGCAGGGAGAACGGGGTGGGTTCCACCCCGAAACGCTTTATTAGTGAAATATTGTCCTGGCGCGGGAGGCTGGAAGGGCAGCGGGGTGCAGTGGGGCGAGAGGAGGAACACGAGCCATGAGGAGACTGACATGAGAGTCAAGGCTGAGGGGGGACCCCAAAGCCAACCTGGACGCTGATGCGATGATAGGGTCCGACGATAGCAGGAGGACGACTCCTATCACACCCAGAAATGAAATTGAAACGGTGTAGCCTAAGGATGGATGGCGATTCCATGTGCGACGCAATGGACACGACGGCTCGTGAAGAGTGAGAATGACGAACACGCCCATAGTAGAAGTGGAGGGTAGGGGAAGGCGATGCCGACTAAAAGACGAGTAACTCGGAATTTACAGCCCAGATGTCGACCCGAGTGGATCTCCGCAAGGTGAAGTCACGATGCGCCATGTCTCGTTTAGCACTCGCTCTTGCAACAGCGATCTCGTCACGGACTCTCAATAAAATTTGTGCGCTTCTCCGTGACGGAAACTTGCTTGTTGGTATTTGCGATACTTGTATAAGCGAAGCGAAGAAGCAGTGCAATCCAACATTGCCCTGACTTCAACCAACGCGGCTGCATCACTCACTAAAACCACCATTTCCTCACATAAATCAACTTCCCTATTCAAATCCATATCTCTTCGCTATCTGTAAAAATGAGTGATCACTCAGGGTCGTCTCATTTCCAAGTGCTGTTTGAAGCTGCCTTGCAGCAGTATGAAAAGCAAATGGAAATACCCTTGGCCAAACATCCGCTAGCAGAGCAGCTCCAGAGCTGCGACTCTGTCGACTCCGTTACCGCCATTCTTCAAGAGCAAGCACGGGCCTTTGGTGAATTCCGAGGAAGCGATAGGATCATGAAGTCGCTCAGTAGTGTCATATCAATTTTGTCTACGCTTTCTGCCGCAGCCAACCTCGGCGAGACTGTCGGCTTGGTACGTTGGAGCGCACCGATAAGGATTACGCGTCCTGACATTATTATATAGTCATTCAAACCTACGAAAGCAATTCAAGCTGGCCTCGCTATCCTGCTCTCCGTATGTGACTTTCTTTTGCCACACTGTGTGTATCCTTGTGACATCCATGCGTATTAGGCAGTCAAGGGCGTCAGTGCTAGTTATGAGGCACTTGTTGACTTGCTGGAGTCTATCGACCACCTTCTAAGACGCCTCGATATTTACTCCAAGGTCACTCCTGCTCCCGCTTTGACTGAGGTAATCGTAAAGATTCTAGTGGAGCTACTTTCCACCCTCGCACTGGCAACCAAACAGATCCAGCAGGGACGGCTTAGTAAGTTCGTCTTTGCTGACGTGTTAAATGACTTAATGGGGCGCAGAAAAGACTGTAAAAAAGCTTTTCGGAGAGAAGGACGTCGAAGTAGTGCTGCAGAGACTAGATCAGCTCACACAGGAGGCTCGGATGACTGCTGCGCAGACTCTTGAGGTTGTCTACGGTCTTGTCGAGAATATGAGGGTAGTCATGGATGGTGAGCAACTGGACTAGACCTGTTGGCTGTTGGCTGTTGGGTATTGAGTATCCCTCCCTCTAGACGGAAAAGGATCGGTCGATCGAATCCAGGATGCCCTCAGTAGGTTTTGATGATAGCAATGAGCTAGTTCCGCGTCTGACTGCGTATTAGAGCTCATGCAGCAAACCGCGAGCGACATCAGCAAGTCGAAACATTAGTTATTTTATAGTGCTACAGGCCGAAATCACTGAGATGGCTAGGCAGGTGACAAGTTTCAGCAAGATGTCCGAAGCTGGCTCAATCCGCCAGATCCATGGAAAAACCATAATTTAGCATGCGAATCGCACCACATAGGGACCGCAGAGTGGTTCATCCAAGGTGACGCCTTCTCTGAATGGCAGTCATCCGGACCAAGCTCCCTCCTGTGGATCCATGGAAAACGTCAGTTATCGCCAGGCTCATATGCTTCTGAAGACTGATCATATATGCCCCTTTCTTAGCGGGCGCAGGGAAGAGCATCCTTTGGTATGTCAATCGTTCGATATTTCAATCCTGGGAGTTTATGTTGTCGTGCAGTTCAACAATCATCGAGGAGATCGATGCCATGCGGAAATCTGGGCTAGCATCACTGGCATTCTTTTACTGTGACTTCAGAGAAGATTCAAAAAAGGACCGACGTGGGCTGCTTTCATCTGTGCTAGTCCAACTTTGTTATCAGTCCGACTCGTACTGTGACATCCTGTCCAACCTCTATTTCCAACATGACAAAGGTTCGCGACAGCCGAGCGACAATAGCCTTGTGCAATGTTTAAAGGATATGATGAAACACCGTGGACAAGCGCCGGTTTACCTAATTGTGGACGCACTGGATGAATGTCCAAACACGCACGCTCTGCCGTCACCCCGCCGAAAAGTTCTATTATTCCTGGAGGAGCTTATCGACTCGAAGATTCCCAATCTGCACATATGTGTCTCTAGTCGACCTGAGACCGACATCAAGGCTGTTCTCGAACCCTTGACTTTCTGTTCCATTTCCCTGCATGACGAAAGTGGACAAATGGAAGACATCAACAGCTATATCAAGTCGGTGATTGGCACGGAGTTAAGTTTTCAAAGGTGGAAAGAGGAGGACAAGCAACTGGTTATGGACGTCCTCATGGAAAATGCGCATGGAATGTAAGGCATCAAACCACCAAATCCTTGATGACCGATTCTCATCCTTCATATAGGTTCAGATGGGTGTATTGTCAGGTGGTCTACCTTTGCAGCTGCCTCCCAGGATGCATCCGGCAAGCGCTCGCAGAATTACCAGAGACACTGGACGAAACGTATGAACGCACATTGCGAGAGATCAAAAAGATAAATTTGGAAATCGCGCACCGTCTTCTCCAGTGTGTTGCGGTTGCCTTTCGCCCACTCCGTGTAGACGAACTTGCGGAGTTCCTTGCATTTGACTTCACCTCCAAACCAATTCCGACGTTTCATGAGGGTTGGCGCCTGGAAGATCCGATGGAGGCGGTGCTGTTTACATGTTCCACCTTGCTGGTCATTGTAGACGTGAAAGACGAAAATCAAAACCCAAAAAAAGTTATACAATTCTCGCACTTTTCAGTCAAGGAATACTTGACATCTGACCGCCTGGCCAAATCAAGTGACATCATTGCCCGCCGTTATCATATTTCTATGACTCCAACTCATACCCTTGCCGCGCAAGCTTGTCTGGGCTTTTTGTTACACCTGGACGAAAGCGTCACCGAAGACAACCTGGCAAATACTCCCCTGGTTCAGTATGCTGCTGAGCACTGGGTTGACCATGCGCAGTTCGAGGGAGCGTCACAAAATGTGGAGGATGGTATGAAACTCCTATTTGATCCAGGAAGTCCACATCTTATGACCTGGGTCCGGATACACGATCCAGGAGTCGGTGAGAACAATTGGCAGCCCAAACCCTCGCGAATCAATGGAACCCCACTGCATTTTGCTGCTGTGTGTGGCTTCCACGCCATTGTCAAGTTCCTGGTTATGGAGCACTCTCAGGATGTATGCGCTGTAGAAATCGACATGTCGACTCCATTACATCTGGCGTCAGCAAGGGGACACTTAGAAATAGCTCAGTTCCTCGTCGAGCACGATGCAGATGTGACAGCCCAGGACATCAGGGGGATGACTCCGTTACATCTGACGTCGAAAGGGGGACATTTGGAAGTCGCTTGCTTCCTTGTCGAGCACAACGCGGATATTTCAGCCTGTGATGACCATGGGTCGACTCCGTTACATCTGGCGTCAGAAGAGGAAGGAAATGTGGAAGTTGCTCGCTTCCTTGTCGAGTGCGGCGCGGATCCGACAGCTCAGAACATGTACGGGTTGACCCCCCTACATCTGGCGTCCTTCAAGGGCGATATGGAGTCCATATGCTTCATTCTCGAGCATGGCGCAGATTTGACTACCCAGACCAAGGATGGGTTTACCCCATTGCATCTGGCGTTGAGACCACTGCATCGACGGTAAATTGGTCACTTTCTTCTCTGGTGTGGCCTAGGTCTGACCGTCCAGGTCATGAACAGGACAGTTAGGAAGTTTTCATCACTAGTTCCAAAAGTGGAAGTCATTCGCTATCTTGTGGAACGCGGCGCGGATGCAACAGTCCAGAATAAGCATGGATTGACCCCATTGCATCTGGCGCTGCATAGGGGATCTGTAGACGTCGCTTGCTTTCTTGTCCAGCACGGCGTGGACGTGATGGCCTAGGACAACAATGGGATGACTCCACTACATCTAGCGTCCTTCTGGGGAAATTTGGAATTGATCCACCTTATTCTCAAGCATGGCGCAGATACGACAGCCCAGGACAACAATGGGACGACTCCAATACATCTGGCTTCGGAAGGGGGAGAAAATGTGGAAGTCGCTCGCGTCCTTTTGGAGCGCGGTGCAGATGCGACAGCTCAGAACAAGCATGGACTAACCCCACTACATCTGGCATCCTCCTCATTCTTGTCTGTGAATATGGATTTCATTCGCTTCATTCTCAAGCATGGTGGAGATATGACAGCCCAGTCCAAGGATGGGTTAACTCCATTGCACCTGGTGTTGGGAGCAGCATATCCAGAATGTGCCCCAAGAGCATTCATGTTCAAGAGAAATACATGGTCAGGCTCAAATCATGTGGAAGTCATCTGCTTCCTTTTGGAGCACGGCGCGGATGCAACAGCCTGGAGCAAGCACGGGTTAACTCCAATATACCTGGCCTCCCAAGGGGATGATTTAGAAATCATTTGTGTTCTTATTGAGCATGGTGCGGATGTTACAGCTCAGGACAACAGAGGGATAACACCACTACATTTTGCATCAGCAATGAGAAATTTAGAAGTTGCCCGCTTCCTTGTCAAGGGGGGTGCAGATGCAACTGTCCAGGACCACAAGGGGAAATCTCCATTACATCTAGTGTCACAATGTGGATATGTGGAACTTGCCTGCTTCCTTGTCAAACAGGGCTCAGATGCAATAGCTCAGGACAACAAGGGGATGGCTCCATTACATCTGGTGTCGCAAAATGGATGTGTAGAAGTCGCTCACTTTCTTATCGAATGGGGCTCAGATGCAACAGCTCAGGACAACAAGGGGATGACCCCACTACATTGGGCATCCACAAGGAATCATGTGAAAGTCACTCATCTTCTTCTTGAGCACGATGCAGTTGTGACAGCCCAGGATAACAAGGGGATGACTCCACTACACTGGGCATCAAAAGCAGGGCATTTGGATGTTGCTTGCCTCCTTGTTGAGCATGGAGTGGATGCTACAACACAGGACAACAATCTATCGACTGCATTACATCTGGCAGTGCAAGGGAGATATCTGGATGTCACTCGACTCCTTGTCAAGCACAGTGCAGATGTGACAGCCCAGAACAAGCATGGGTCAAGTCCATTGCATCTGGTGTTAGGAGGACTCCATAGGTAAGTCACCCTTTCTTCCCTCCCACATGCCCCAGATCTGACTCCCATATCATGGATAGGACAAAAAGAAGCTTGACATCATGGTGGCAGAAACAGAGAAACATGGAAGTCTTCCACTTCCTTGTGGAGCGTGGTGCAGATGTTACAGTCAAGAATAACAAAGGGTTTTCTCCATTACATCTGGCATTGCAACAGGGATATGTGGAAGCTGCTTACATCCTTGTCAAACATGGAGCAAACACTACAGCGCAGGACAACAATGGGATGACTCCATTACATCTTGCATCTCGAGGAGGATGTGAGGAAGTCACCCGCTTCCTTGTTGAGCACAGAGCAGATGTCACAGCCCAGGACAACAATGGGATGACCCCATTACATTTGGCATCATGAGGCAGACATGTGAGAGTCGCTCATATTCTTGTTGAGCACAACGCAGACGGTACAGCCCATGATAGCAATGGGATGACACCATTACATCTGGTGTTGCGACATGGATGTATCAAATCCACTCATTTCCTTATCGAGCATGGTGCAGTAGTGACAGCCCAGGACAACAGTGGGTCGACACCATTACCTCTGACAGCTGAGATCATGGACAGGGCGAGTTGGTTCAAATTGCGATATTGGTGGGCATTTGTCACTCTAGTCCTTATCATCTTCTTCATTTCCTTTGTCCGGTGCATCTAAGAAATTATGCTTCTTTGACTCCGAAGATGTCCTTGTAGCACAGAACACGGTTATATCTATCATTGTCGGCCAGCCCAGCCCCCACACATCGATCTTTATCTACAATATGTTGCATACTATATATTTCTGATTGCCTGAAACTACTGTACTGTACATCCTTTATAATGCATTCCTCTTACTTGCAGAGCCGGAAAAGGGAAGTCCCTAACAAGTACAAACAGTGGCCTGTGACCAGCCCAGGCCCGCGCTCTAAGACGACATCCGCAACTATGTCCTGCTCAGCACTCTCACTTGCAACAGCAAAACGTTGGTCCCTTTTTGATCTCGCAACCAGAAATACCAATGCGCGTGGGCTCTCCCAAAAGATACGCGCACTTCTCCGTGAGACACCGCAGCCAGTCGTTGTCGTGACGTCGTTCATGCCAAACGTTGCACCACCACAACCACCAAGACCACGTTCTACACCTTCCTCGGGCTCTACACAACCATACGAGTCCATACCGTCAACCTTTCATGGCGCAACCTTATCCTCATTTACGTCCATCTCAATGGCACCACATAATCTCGTCGCGTTCTCGTTGCGCGTACCGTCGCGTATGGCTACGACCCTTGCGGACCTCTCTTCAGCAGTTCCTTCACCCTCCTCACCCGTTCACATGGTCATCAACCTCCTCGCCGCTCCTCAAGCACATGCTGCTATCGTCTTCTCGCGATCGGACCTTCACCCACGGCCCTTCGAAGATCCCGGTATCCAATGGTCGCTTTCTCGTGATGGTCTTCCTATACTTCATGGTTCCCTCGGGGCATTATCTTGCAGAGTTGTCGGTGCGCCATGGCCGCTGAGTGACCTGACTGCATTGGGAGACAAAATGACGCACAAAGCGGTGGGAACGTCGGGCAATGTCGATTCATGTGGTGCGGAGTCGGAGTTATTTATTGCTCAAGTGATGCGTGTCGAGGACGTGCCCCAGGTTGGAAATGTAGGGTATGATGATAGCATTCGGACATTACCCCTTGTATATCATCGTCGAGATTACACAACTACTGCAGACAAGTTAACACTGAATCAGAAGTCTGACAGCTGAAAAATGAGTGTGTTTCTAGATCTCACACGATGGCTAGTGTCTTGACAGTGACTACAAGTACAATTGCTCTCGACCATAAAACAAGCGAAGTCAAGACAAATAAACTCATAGTTTCATGAAAGAAAAGAGACCACCCATGTCCACCCATCTCCGACCATTATATTCTAGGTATTTCTCGACAGTCTGTCGCATCCTTTGAAGGAAGTCCCCATGGTTTGCCGCCAAATTAAGCATCTCGTCTGAACATTTTGAAGTCCCTTTAGTCGTCAATTATAACTAGGGTAACGACCACAAACCTGGATTGGAAACTCTCGCTTTCTCGATATCGAAGAGGTGTAAGAAATATCGCAACTGGTTGTAAAGCATCGCGTCCGAATACTTCGTTATAATTCATCAAAATCTACCTCAAAGGCACCAGAGATGTGACGTAGGGCTCACCTCAAACGAGACTTGTCCCTCGCACCAGTCCTTTAGGCACCGTCGTCCATAGACACGCATCATACGCGCGCGATTTCCACACGGTGGGTCGTTACAGACGGTCCAGCCCTCGTAATACCTGTGAATGTGCGCTCGGATCTGGCATTCGAGCTGGACTTGCAAGCTCGCTGTGCCAAAGGTCTTATCGCACATGGGACACGTGACTCCTTTAGCTTTGACCAACGACTCCTAAGTTAGAATGCGCCGTGAGGATCGCAACAGGATTAATCAAAACGGAATAAACGCACGGTCCTATTGGATACAGGAGCAAATCCGACACTGCATTCGCAGGCGCGGCAACGCACGACGAATGGTGCCGCATCCTTGTAACGTTCGCTGTCAGGTAGTTGCGACTCGAGCGCGCTGAAACGGCGCTCCTCGAACTCGGTAACGGTCGTGGACCGGTAGCGCCCAGGGTCGAGACCTTGCATCATCAATGTCAACAAAAGCCTCCATAGCACCTGGGGGAAAGACACATACCCAAACACTCCGCAAGACGAGCCCGGTCAGTTCCCTCTATCGGATCACAAAGACGCTCAATTGGGGGTAAGATCTGATGTCCGAGATAATACTCGTAGTCTGTGAGAAAACGCTCGAATAAATAAAAGATGACACGCGATACGGGTCATGGGCAGTATTCACCAGTTTGAACCTCAGTTCCAGCCTTGCGAAGTTCGTCTGGATGTTTGGCTCGTTCTGCCTGAGCAGTGTTCCCCACTCCGTCCCCGTCTCCAGAATCAGAACAGAAGATGTACGGAATAACATCACCAGCTCGTACGGCGACATTACGTGTCTTCATTCTGAGCGCGACCTGTACGTGCGGCTGACTTTTCGCGTCGGGATAGTCCTCGGGGTTTTTACCCAGTCGCTTGTAGATGATGAACTCGTCGAGCTTAATCTTACCACAGCGTATATCGTCGCCGATGGTGGTAAGATACTCGTGGATGCGCTCAACGACGACCTCGGTGGCTTCCCCAGAAAGGATCTGATCTAGCACGTACTGAGAAACGGTCTTTGACAGCGAACAATACTCGCGGCGCTTCATGTCAAGACCTTTGACCTCGGTCGTGGATCTGAAGCCATCTTCGACCTTGACCGCGGCATATTTTTTCTTCTGAAGCAGAAGTAGGCGTTGAAAGATACCGTCAAGGTCGATTTCGAGAAGCTTGTAACGATCATTGACAGCCTTTTTCAACTCCGCCGAGATCTTGAGAGCCTCCGAAAGTTCCGTGACATTAGAATTGACGAAGACGGAATCGGTGTCTCCGTAGATAACCTATGACTAGATCAGCATGTTACAAAAGCCGAGCGGTTAATTAAACATCTTACATCCAGCTGGAGGCTTTCTGCCAACTCACGCGTATGCGTCAATATCTCGCGGCCTTTGAACGTCGTCAGAGCGGCCAGTGGTTTGGCGTAGAAGCGCGAGTATTCAAAGCCAAGGCAGCCGTACATAGAGTTGGCAGTAAGTTTCAGCGCTTGCTGCTTGATATCATACTAGATTGACCTCGGTCGTAAGCGATACGATCCACTACGAAAGTGAAATGGCTTACTTGTAGCAACTTCGCGGGTGAGAGAGATCGATCCTTCATGAGACCCTTGACTTGCCGTCGCCGGCTAACTAGAGTAGCGATAAGACGAGGCAGCACCCCTTGCGACACCTCCGACGCAGGTGGTTCAGGGATTTTATCATCCTAATGGGCGTACTCAGTTGATAAGTATAGCTCTGTGGACGCACAAACGCACATCCGAATCCTGCAGGTTCACCGTGGTAAAGTCGATGTTGTACTCCTGAATGATACTGGGATACAAGGAGTTGAAATCCATGACCAGGATAAACCTATCCCATAAACCACGCTTGGGTTCGAAAACTAGACCACCCTTGTACTTGTCCCTCTTGCCTTTTGACGTCTTGCTTTCCCCGCCCTCGCCATCCTCATCTTGCTCAACCTTGACTGGAACAGACTTCTTTCCCCACTGTTTATCTGGGCATATGTACTTCAATCGATGGAATTCGTGCAAAAGGATGTATTCGTTGCGTTCCGCGCGCCCGCCATTCAAAGTCTTGTTCCTATGACGAAAAATCTGAGTCGCCGTGAAAGTATCTGCGAAGGTATTACGCACCAGGCGTTGCCAGCCAAGTTGGTAAGTTGTCGCGTCAAGGGCAGAATTTGCACCTTGGCTGCGATGGCCATCTGGTAATGAGCATCTAGTTCACAATGCCGCACGAACGTGATCAGTCGGTCTGGTGTGCGAACGCTGTCATCGAAGTAGCTTGGGGTATCTTCAGGGTCGATGTCTTGTCTAGCGCTCTTGAGGTGGGTGGCACACATCTCCGTCAGTGACCATGTGGTCGAGGATATCATACTCTTGGCGCCATCCGAAGCAAGATCACAGACTAACCGGCCGTACAGAAAACGGAGGTTTGTTCCCTGCCGACCAATTCCTGGCCACTTTGTACGTCGGAAGCGACCGATGCGGGACCAATGGTCCGCTTTTAGATCTCTCATCCGGTGGAGGAGAATATCTAAGGAAACACCAACGAAGTCGTGCCCGACAATTATATCAGGGTCGGCTTTATGTAACGTTACTGGGTGTATCGCATAAGTGAAGGAACTGACAAGTTGCAACAACATCACAAACCTAAAAGACTGTTGAGGAGCATCCGTTCGTTGTTCATTGGGGAGATCAAGCCTTTCACATTGGACTTCACTTTTGCTTCAAAACCAGGGGGAAATCGCCCTAAGGGTCGGACAAGGGTATGTACGGTACATGGTAGGGCTTCCGGGGGCGTCGGATCATCGATTTGAGCTGTAAGAGATGGCGGAAGTCATTTACGCGTCATTAATTGGCTCGTAGTCTAATACTTACTGTTCGACCATATCCTCGCTGTAGCACAAACAACCTCCCGAATATTGTCATGGTGGTTGACAATCGTGCGAATGCTTAGACTCGCGATTGTGAGGGGAGGAGTATCCCTCGGGGCGTTTGGATCGGTCTCCGCAAATGGATTAATATCTTTCGGGTCCTCGACAGTCACCTCAAACTTGCACCAAGAGACCTACGCAGGGCGTAAGGGCGAGCGCGATTTTCGCTTGAAAGAAACATACCCCTTTATATTCGACATGGGGCTTCTTTATCTGCAACCAGCAGGGTCCCATGATCTTACGTTTCAGGACGAGACGTTCAAACGCGCTTGTGTTGGTTCCGAATATCCGAGAGAATGTTGGACTAGAGATATTTGCAGGAATCTGAGGCTCTGACAGTAGGAACGGATACTCGGTGAGCACAACGCCCCGACGAAAGAGCACAACGTACCTTCAAACCCATAGACAACCTTTAACCACTGCGACTCCTCCCGCGGTACATCAGGCTCGCCAAACGCGTATTTTCTTTTCACGAATTTCGCCTTCCAGCCTTTTATTCCAGCCTTCTTCCGGACCTGGTCAAAGTCATTCCACACTGCTGGCATGTCCGGAACGATGTCCGTCTCACAGCCATCGTCATCGAGCTGGTGTGCCCGCGGAAGGACAAACAGGTTGCGTTGCAAATTGGTTACAGTCACACAGCAGGAAACGTAGGAGTTGGTTTTCTTGTCAAGCGTCTTCCCCACAAAATAGAGGACGCCGTCCTGCTCAAGATAATCGAGCCAAAAGAAACGAAATGAGCCGTCCTCTTCGAGAGCAGAAATCGTAGCTGCGTGTGCGGAAGACGACACCGCCGCCGCCCCACTACCCAGCTTCCCGGAGTTTTCGTCAGGTTTCACGGTTAGCGAGTCATAGACAGAAAGCCAAGATGTATTTTCTTCCTTTTTGACTGCGGCGACATCTACTGCAACCTTTGGCAGCTCCATATCCACCTGCTCCGCCTTGATGGGTAGTGCAGGTTTCTCATCTGTTTCCATCAGGTCATGATATGGGATATCGTCGAAATAGTCATCTTCTTGAACACCTAGATTCCCAGCTACCTCCATGGAACCCATTTTCTCGATTGCAGGCACGATCCCCTTGGTCTCCGTCCTGACCTTCTTCTTCGGACTTGTGATTAGGCCGTCGTCCGAGGATAAATCGCCCCCGACATCAAAGCCGTCCGAAGTGGGTCCATCTGAGGAAGTGTCCACGAATGGGTCGCGATGACTATAACGAGTGCTGCGGGAGTACGCAGTCGTTCTGCCTGTGGAAGGCCCAGGGGAGGAAGAGCAACCATCATAGTCGTAACTGGAAGAGGGTTTCCGCTTTGCTGGTCGAGAGCTAGCTTTAGACGTAGCGAGTGCCTGAGTGACATCCCAATCGTCGAGGAGTCCTGACATAAAGGCGTCCTCTTGCTCCCTCGACACAGTTGGACGATAAGCACTAAGCGTGGTCGTCACTGGGGGTGCAGGCTTGCTTTTTGTCTGTGCTTTAGGCTTGACTTTGCTCGCCCTTGCTTTGGACATTGGGGAAATTGTTAATTCAGAGCGAAAAGCATAAAAAATAGAGCGGCGCACTAGTTTTGTACCTGGGCTCGTCCTCTGAGGCGTCAACGTCTTCCCAATCATCCATGCCATTGTCAAGGTAGCCCCCAACGCCGTCGTCAACAACGAAGTCGTCTTTGGCTAAACGACCTTGGACGACACTCTTATATTGGTCCTCCGTGACCTCATCATATATCTCTGCCTCTTCTCCCTAGGAACACAGAAGGAGGGGTTGGTATCGCGTGAACGTCGCGACCCAACGCGTATACGGCTGCTACGGACCTTCCATTCTCGCCGACCTCCTTGTCGTGCCAACTTAAATGCCGCAAACTTATCTGGCTTTGCCTGACGGTCTCTGCGGGCGCGATCTGCCATTGTGTGGGACGCGCGGGTAGGGATGGAAAAATAAGAGATGAATCGTGCAAGACGCGTGAGTGACTTGATTACGATCTGACGCGCTTTAAGGCGGAGCTGAAAAGCGCGTCAGTCACTCTTTCTTTTTCTTAATCAGCCATGCTGCCACTCCGCATCCTGCAGAGATTACGCTTCCATCCTGTTCCTCTCACACTTTCTTCATCACCATGGTCCCGTCTACCCTTGGCAGTGCAGCCCAGCTGTATTCGTATACCCCACGTCTCAGCCTTCAGCTCAGCACCTTCTGTAGCTACTCCGGGTACTCAGGCGGCAACATCTGATGACGAGCCCAGATTGTCCCTGACTTTTACCTGCACAGCCGGGACCTGTAGCACGCGATCAACTCACCAGTTCACTAAGCGTGCTTATGAGAAAGGGATTGTATTGATCGAATGTCCGGGCTGTAAGACGAGGTACGTGTCGCTTGCGAAAGCAGCAATCACTCCGCAGACCTTCTAACCAACCCACAGGCATCTGATAGCTGACAATCTCGGGTGGTTCAAAGAGTCAACAGAAGATGGCAGATTGCGCAACGTGGAAGACATCCTCCGCGCTCGAGGAGAAGCTGTTCGTCGTGGGCGGTTGAATCCGGATGGTTCAACTGAGGTTTTTGAATAATATCTTTTATTTGCACGTCCACACACATATGGAGAATGAACATGATATCACGTCTATGAGGATGTGGCTTGCGCAGCCGTTTCCTCGTCTGCTTTTGGGATGATATTATGCTTCCCCAAGAGCTCTTCGAGTTCTCCAGATTGATGCACTATCACAAGTAGATTATAGCATGCAGTTAGATTACATACGGATAAAAGACTATCTCTCTACTCACTCCCGAGGACGATGTCGCATCCTCCAATAAATTCGGAGTTAATGTACAGTTGGGGAACCGTTGGCCACTCTCTTTAACAAAGTGAGAAAATAAGCCCATTCGTGTTTAAGGAAAATAACGCACGAGAACTCCTTAATCCCACTCCTCAACTCTGGATCCTCCAGCACATTATAAGTCCGCATCTTCTCCGTAGGGACACCATGGATATCTAATACTTGGATGACGGCACGGGAGAAACCGCATTGCGGCAGTTCTGGTGTACCCTTCATGAAGAGTACGAGGGGCGACGCATCGATGGCCTTTTGGATTCGCCCGCGTGCTTCCGAAGACAGAAGTCGACGCAGGACAGACGACGTGGCTGTGGGCGACCCGCGGGTCAAAGGAGCAAGCTGGAGCAAGCAGATGAGCGTATATAGACTTAACTTGTAGTTTCGGAAGTTCTTCACTCACAGGTAGCCTAGAGATATATCTGAACATGGCTGGCCCGTTCGGAGGGAAGTGGAGAATGGCCGTTCGTTGTTACGTGTACCGGGATGCTGGTCTAAAGTCGCTTACGTCACTCCACGAACTCCTTTGCCGAACGAATCAGATTTACGGGATTGTATTCAGGTTCCCGCTCGGTGTCGCACTACTATCACTGCATTACTTGAAGCAGAATGTCCCGATATCAGCACCAAGGAAGGTATGTATCTCGAATAAATAAGGAAGGACGCTATCGGGGAAGGCAACTACCAGACTACTGCCAGTGTAACCATCCAACATGGCACAGCTGAGAACTATCTTGCGCACACATTTCGTGAGACATCCATGGTGGCCCCCCAGAGACAAGCCACTTGGAGTTTTAGGAGGTGCTAACAGCTGATGTGAGCAGGGGTCAACCCGAACCTGAAGTCTCTTCGTGGCTTTCTGGCATGTTACGTGCTCTCAGTGGAGGTACATTTGATCCGATATGAGAGGCTTACCACGCTCGACTCACTCACTATTATCTTTGGATTAGCTCCTATAATTCTGGAAATTCCAGTAGTAGCCAACTATACCCACAAGATGGGTCTTCAAAGGTCTTCAGTCGCTGTGGACAGAAGACGCAATGTTGGCAGTGGTACAACGATTCACTGAGCAGTGGGAGCACCCCACACAAGTACCAACTGTGATCAAGGCCAGGCCCATCCTGTTTTCCTTCGCGTGATGTTCATCCTCGTCTGATAGAGCATACATGTAGGCTTGGAAGATCTACGCGGATCAGGCCGTCCTAGACCGATTCTCCAGCTATCAGTGAGTTTGAACGCTTTAGCATGATTGTGCGCACGGCTGACTTTGAGTACGTTAGACGGAGAGTGGAGCAAAACAGGGCCATCCCTTGTGGAAACACTCGTCGCCGTTTTCATGGCACCGTCCGGGAATGTCGCCTGGGAGATACTTCCTCCTAGAATGCGCCCTGCAGGCTGAATACTTGCAACCTGTGCAGGATTATTCAGGTTCTACTCGAACAGCGTGCGGCAGGCTCCATCTGTTCACATAAGCGTCCTTGGTTTTAACAGAGCTCATTCCAACTCGCCAAAGCGGGCCAACGCACAAACTTTGGTCGGTTCGGAGCGGGTATCTATACCTCTGCGACCTCATCAAAGGTTAGCTTGCAGTACGCATCTGGACGAGAGCGAAGCCCTGATGTTCACAGGCTAACGACTACTCTTTCGGGAGCGCATCTCCAAACAAGGCGATGCTTCTCAACGACGTTGTGATGGGGAGGGTAGTCAAGCTTACATGGACAGACGCAAGCCTCAAGCAGGTACGTTACGTAAATCTCTTGCCCTTGAAATGTTTTTGTTCTCATTCATTCCGAACTTCCATGTGTATAGCCTTCCCGTGGGTTCGACGCAGTAATTAGCGAACCTGGAGGAGATTTGAACTATGATGAATGCGTTGGTACGTGAAAAGTAGCTCGAGGTCATTTGCTTGCGGATGTTGACGCCGATTACAGTGTATAATG
>QFEZ01000118.1:0-12043 GCA_003316425.1 Russula lepida
GTCAAGCTAGGGGATGTTGGTGGGGAGCTGTTTGATGGTAGAAGTGGTAGACATGGAGGGTGTTCTGGTGGATTCTAGACTTTGATTATTTGGCTAGCAGTTCAGGCAGGGCCCATAACCTGATGCAAGCAATATAAGCTAATTAGGGTGAGCTAGAGCAGATGTGCATGGGAATTGTCTGTAGATAGACAATTACAATCTCAGTATCCACATGTACAGCATGATAACTGTGTATTTACCTATAGATAGACAATTACAATCTAATCTACATGAGTATGATTATGATGCTAATGAGTACAGAAAGCTCACCTCTGTAACCAGCCTTGGGAACAGGAGTTGATGCGTCACTCTGTTGCCCATGTAAGAGATGAAGAACCGGTACAAAAGGTTTGTTGGTCTAGTCCTGTGATGTCATCATGCGTCATGAGTCTAGGCGCGGCATCTTGTTATCTTGCATACTGGTCCGATGATATGCTTCTCTGCCCTGTTTCATGTTCACCTGTTTGTACGGGTCTAGCCTGTGGAGGCCCCTGTACCTTTACCGTTGTTTCGGACTTTTAGACTCCCGCTCGGTTTGGCTTTAGGCCCCTAGCTAGTCTATCTTGTAACAGTATATAGGGAGCGCCCTAACTGCCCTAAACCGGCAAGTTGAGTCTCCTGTCTCAATTTACGTGTCTTCTTCTTTCTTTCTCTCACAAGAGGGTCTTGCTAAGGGACTTGCAAGGCGGGAACCTCTTACTCTATACAAAGGCCTCATAAAAGGGTGTGACCCTTGTATCACGAAACGGCGATTAGTCTAAAGCACTGACGCATACAAAGCGGCGGTGACACCTCAGTATCCGTGCGTATGGCATGATAACTAAGGGAGCAAGTCTGCTACTGTGTACTTTATATATGTATGGCATGGGCTTAGTTGCCTGGGACTACAGTAAAGACTAGCTAAGGTTATTTACTAACTACTGAATAGTGTATTGGCATGATGCTGCCAGAGTGTCATAGGTAGGAATGGTACTAAATGTGTATGTACATTCTGTCCACTGTCCACCACATGGGCACTCTGGTGCTCTGATCTGCGATCTGTTCCGAGGTGCACTCACTTCAACATCACATGCATATGCAAACTGGCTGTATAGTGGAAATGGTATATAATACTGTCAATCACATGACCTTAGAACTTCCTGTTCTTTTCTTCCACAACCAGTGAGTGAATAGGAGGCACACATATGTAGCAGAATATTGGTAAAAGTATGCATTATGTTGGTCATCTAACTAAGATACCATTGTACTCACAATGGTGATTGAAAATTGGGAGAACATTTGTGCATCATTTGTGGTCATTTTCTGTGCTGCTTACAATTCAGAGCTGGTTCCTATGGACTGTCATGGTTGGACAATGCCAAAGGCCTGGCTGATAATTTGCATCAGCAGCCTGGCTGCCATATGCCACACAATGTGGCAGTGGAACACCCACATGCCTGCTTTTTGGTTAGAGGTGAGTAACATGCACTGGTCCTAGCCTGGGCTCCACCACAAAATCCTTAGCAAAATTCTCACTTGTGAGTGTCCAGTACAGTAATTCTTCTACAGATCTCAGTTCCAGATGTTTGGGAGGGTGCATGTATTCAGTCTACCATGTGGTGACAAACTGACACACTTGGCTGTGGAGCCCACCCAGTGCTGTGTGGCAATCTGACATGCAATCCATGGTGAGTTGAGTCCATAGGTGATTTTAAAAAGGTAACATTATATTCTTGGTTCATTTTGAGTCCCTGAGCCCCCAAGTCCATTCCACTCCCAGTCAACATGCAACACTTGCCCTCTCCACTATTTTCACTCATAGTATTGATGCAATGTCCCAACAACCCACCAAAGTCTGTGCACATGATGCCCCTGATGCCATGAACAGAGAGGATCTTCCATGGGTCTTTGATGAGACTGCACACCTTGTCCTACATGAGTGTCACACATGTGCCCTCTGTGAATGTCATTTGGATCACTATTGTGAGACTGGCATGGATCTTGACAATGCATCATTCTGGTTGGCACATCAGCTTGAGGAAGGTCAAGTTTGCAAAACCCTGCAGTTGACTAATGATGAACTCAATGTGCTGTGGGGATATTGGAATGTGGTGGCCAAAGACTTGAGGGAAATTTATCAAGCCACAAGGGAGTTGGAAGCCATAAGACAGGAGATGGGGGAAAGTTTATGGGAGTTCAAGAGACTTTCACAAGAGTTGAAGAAAGTGCAGGGAGAAGTGGCAAGCTTCAGGCATGGGGAGGCTAGGCTTGTCAATGAAGTCTCTGGACTCACTAGTCACTCTTCTCAATCACACCAGTCTCAGCCAGCCCAAGGATGTGAGGATGTGGTCCACAGGTGAACACCATATGTGCAATCTGTGCAAACAGACAACCTCAACAGCTACAGTGACATAGAGGTTATTTCCCCACCAACCAGTACTATACATCTTCCTTCTTGAGACACTGGCCTGTGACACCATGATACATGTTTGCTTTCCAGTTCCATAGTCGTATAGTGGAGAATATTATGCACACCTCTACTACATCCTGTTCCTCATCTTTCTCCTCAATGCTATTGCCCCATTCCTTGGAGTTGCTATCTTCATTTGTGCATTCCTGCAAGTTGTGGTGTGTTTTGTTCAGACATCTATATACCACTATACCACAAGCTTCCATCCATGCCTCTGGCATAGGTCACTCACAAGCCCACTTGTAGGTGTGACACATGGAATGACATGTGGTAGCTGGTGGGCCAATGAGTCACATCCACATGTGTAGTGGGTCTGGTATACCATCACGAAATTTACAAAGGTATGATTGGCCAAGATCAAGTCTGATCATGTGCATCCTGTGCATCATGCTTATCATATCTGAGTTGTATGATCATGTAGGGTGGTGGATGGGATTTTTCATATGCATGTCCATCATATTGTATTGAGATTGTTGATCCTGATCAGTGTGTGTGACTTTGGGTGTAGGTTGATCAAGCCCATCCCAACTGATTGTATATGATCATGTCCAGTTCACATAGATCATATAGGGTGGTGGACAAGAGTTTCTGGATGCATGTCCATCATATTGTATTGAGACCACTGATTCTGATCAACATGTGTGACTTCAGACATATGTTGATCAAGCCCATCTCCATTGATTGCATATGATCATGTCCAGTTCATGTTGATCATGTAGGGTGGTGGACAGGAGTTTCTGGATGCATGTCCATCATATTGTATTGAGACTGCTGATCCTGATCAGTATGTGTGGCATTGGACATATATTGATCAAGCCCATCCCAACTGATCACATATGATCATGTCCAGTTCACATTGATCATGTAGGGTGGTGGACAGGAGTTTCTGGATGCATGTCCATCATATTGTATCAAGACTGCTGATCCTGATCAAGCCTGTCTCAGCTGATAGGATATAATCATATGTAGCTTGGATTGGTCATGTTAGTATGACAGGATCATTGGTGTATTGCTTGGCCATTCATGATCATTGTTGATATGATAGTCACACAATATTTATATGGAAAATGCATTTTTAAACGATATATGTGGTACTACAAACACAACAAATGCCTTTTGTTACAGAAAATGAGGCATACAGAAGAAAGAAGATTACTTTACAGTGACAATGAAGTATATTGTGCCCCCTAGGACTGAACAGCCTTCCTCCTGGTCCTTGGAGCTGCCTTGGGCTTCAGCCTATCCATCTGCCTCTTTCTCTTGAGGCTTTGGGACCCTTTGGTCACCCCCACAGCCTGAGGTGTGTCTATGTCCAAGATGTCACTCAGAGAAGATGAGCTGTGCTGGGAGGGTCTGGGTGCATCAGGCATCTAAGGGGCCAGGGGAGATACCTCTATCCATGCAGATCTATTGAGGTCTGGGGTATCAAGGAGCCTTGGGTTGATCACTTGATTGGGCCTGGTGGGGGGAGGGGACAGGGTGCTGTGGGTGGCATTCTCATTGGCACTGCCACCAAGAGAATGAGGTGTGTCTTGGGGTGTATTCCCTGGGGTCATGCCATTGGTGTCATTGGGATCTGCATCTCCCCCAGATGCCCTACCTACAGTATAATAACTGCTCAAAGCTTGTTTCTAAATAGCAAAAAGTTATGCACCTGCCATGGCTAGTATCCTGGCATCCACTGCTTTTGATGCCACTTTATGCCCAGCCCATCTACGCACAAATTGGCACCATTTCTCATCTTCTTTATTGGCAATATCTTCAATGGTGACTTTGCCATGTTCATCTCCAAATATGCACCTGTGATGACAGTCAATACATTCTCCAAGTCTGCCATTTCAGTATGCAACCTACTTATTCCACCAAGCAAGTGTCTCATCCACCCATGGATCCTTGTGGTCTGCAAGTCTTGAGATGATTGCTTGATAAAAGGTGTTGTACTTGAAATTATCATCCTTATTGTCCCACATCCATTTGGACAAAAGACAGAAGTGCCCCTGATGATAAGTGCAGAGGCTGGTCTGATACTGTGAATGTATTTTACTCACCACTACCGCTGCATATGTGATGTTCTGCAGCGAAATAGTTGTGAGCTCATACATCTCCCCAACACAGTGGTGCCAAGACTCCTCTTCATCTTTGACATATTTTGTATTCACTGCACTGGTGCCGAACATGATGTCAATGAGGACCTATAGATGGCATGAGTATTAATGTGTGGCAATAATACATTAGTATAGCTTGACTCACACATACAAGGAATTGTCCCTGAAACAGTCCCTCTTTGGGATCTTCTGGGTTATACATGTAGTTGTCATATAGAAATACTGGCATGTCTGTGCCCCAAATTTGGTTTATACCAGATAGAAAATCAGCCCTTGTGCTGAACATGACTCATTAGTGGATGGACAACTGCATGGATGGGCAGACCTACCCATCAACATCCATGTTGTTACCGGCCTCAGGAGGAGAAGCTGATGCATCACTCTCCTGCCTGTGTAAGTGGAGGGGAACCAGTCCCAGAGATCTGCTATCGTTCCCCTGTGAGCGGGCAGTGTTTCATGAGTCTCGATGCTGCTGTATGTCATTTCTGGTTCTGGACTTCAGCTTTGTATTTGTGCCCTGTTTCATGTCGCCCCATATGTATTGGCCTTGCTTGTGGAGGCCCCTGTACCTGTACCATTGTTTTGGATTGGTAGACTCCTACTCAGTTTGGTCTTAGACCCCTAGTATAGTCTCTCTTGTAACAGTATATAGGGAGTGCCTTAACTGCCCTAGGAAGGCAAGTTGAGTCTCCTGTCTCAATTTACACATCTTCTTTTCTTCTCTATCTCTCTCACAAGAGGGTCTTGCTAAAGGACTTGCAAGGTGGGAGCCTCTTACTCTACAAAGCTACTAAGGAGGGCGTGACTCCTACTTCAAAACTCAACAACTAGTCTAAGCACTGACGCACACAAAGTGGTGGTAACATTAGACTCAACTTTGTTATCAAGATGGCTAGCAACACAAAACCGCTGACCCAGGAGCAACTGCTGAAATCAAAAGCCAATCGTTGAATATTCACCTTAGCAGAAAACGACAGCAGGAACAAAACCGGAAGAGACCTGCTATTCTTTTCCACCCAGAAACCTCTATCACTTAATGAGGCAATCCCTGTGGCACTTCACAACGGATTGTGGTATCACCTTGCCAAAGATCTTAGCCTATCAAAACTAGTCCTGGAAGTCCATGAATTTGATGATC
This sequence comes from Russula lepida, assembly GCA_003316425.1. Lineage (NCBI taxonomy): Eukaryota > Fungi > Basidiomycota > Agaricomycetes > Russulales > Russulaceae > Russula > Russula lepida. Next base: position 5,732 of record QFEZ01000118.1, read on the forward strand.
CACTGTACCCCGATGAGAAGGGAAAAGCCAAAGAGATCAAAGATGTCTCGAAGAGGATATCGACGAATCAATGCAGAAGGAAATCGACCAACAAATCAGGAATTCCCCTATAGCCCCAGATGCTATCCTACCACCATGATTTGGGTTAATCCTCGACACCAAAGAAATGAGCACTATGCAAACAGAAACCACAGCCTTTACGACTGCAGGACCAGCCACAGAACATGTCAAACAGGCATTTGGTGCAGCAATGAAGAAATATGAACCACCTGCTAGGAAACCAAAAGGGGGACCACCAGGAGGATCTGGACCTCCTGGAGGATCGGGGAACCCTGGCAGGGGAGGACCCTCTGGTGGTCCAGGAGACCCAGAAGGAGGAGCAGGAAACCCTCTTGGGAATGCACCCCAAGAAGGGGATGCCCGACTTATTGGGGCTCCTCCTGCGATCTTTAGTGGGGATAGGAAGCTTGCTGATAACTTCTTGGATGAGCTCTTACTCTACTATCGTATCAATTGGCAAAGTGCAACCTTAGCCTCTCCAATTACTCGGGTAGCCATTGCCCTCTCCTATATCAAAGGGGAAGAAGTAGCGGGATGGGTCCATGATATGGGGATATTCCTGGATAACCTCCTGCTGGGAGACAATTTAGACGATGTATGGGATCATTTTGTGGATGCCTTTGGTGCCAGATTCCAAGATTCTACAAAGGCTGACAGAGCACAAAATGAGTTAGAAAACCTCCAACTCAAAATGCCCTTTGTCAACAAATATACATTGGAATTCAAAGAGTTGGCCAGAAAAGCTGACTACCAAGCAGGGAATCCTGAAACTCGTTAGCTGTTTATGAAAGGTCTCCCCATCAAAGTCCTCGAAGAAGTCATGCATGGAGGAACACCCTCCACCTATGAAGATCTCAAGCAGCAAACAGTTGAGGCAGTACAAGCCCAACAAACAATCTACAACATTATACGAGGCTGTGGCCAACCCCAACAGGGTTATAACCCCAATGCCAACTGGCAACAGAAACCATTCAATTGGGGAAATAAGCAATTTGATCAAGGACAACCATGTATGCAATGGAATTCATCCAATGCCCCCTGATGGTTCAATAATACTCCTGTACCAATGGATCTTGGAAGAGCAAGAGGGTACCAAAACCAAAACCAATGAGGATACCAGCAATCCCAAGGGCAGGTGGCCATGCTAAACAAACCAGGAGGACCTAGGACCTTTCAGCAAAATTAGAGAAAAGGAGGCGATACTGGCCCTTGGGGAGCATGCTTTGAATGTGGACAAATGGGCCACTATGCATGTAACTGTCCTAGGAAACCACAACAATCCAACATAAACCTCATTGATGTTGATGAGGATGATGACTCTACTATCGACATACCTCAAGCACCCCTTTTGCCACAACGCGACATGGTTGCATCCGCCAAACATCTCCTTACTACTATGACTGAAGAGGAGAAAGAAAGGCTGGCCCATGAGATGGGAATAAGCAAGGATTTTCCTATGGTCTGATTAGGTTGGCACTAATCAGGCAAAATAGCACCGGAGATGTATTTCTATCTGCACAAAAATCCATGACCCTTCAAGTTTTTGTCCACTCCATTGCAAAAAGAGCCAAAGCAGTAGCCCTTATAGATTTGGGTGCTACAGAGAATTTCATAAATCTCACATATGCAAAATGGTTACGACTGCCTATTGAACAAATGAAGGAGCCAAGGAAACTCCTTAACGTCAATGGAACTGAAAACAAAAGTGGAGAGCTGAGGTATTACACAGACCTTTCAGTTCAAATGGGACAAAATCGCCAGAAACTTCATTTCTATCTCACTGAATTAGGTGATCAAAAGGCAATATTAGGCTATCCTTGGTTTGCAGCTGCACAACTGAGGATCAACTGGAAACGAGAATGGATTGATCATGCCCAACTCTCTATCATCCTTAGAGCCAACAATGCTAAAAAGGCACGATTTGTCCCTTGATCGATTAATGTTCCTTGACAAAATGAACCAATGAATTATTTTATTGGACAAGTGGTGTTTCATCCAAAGGCTATTCCCCTTGGCCCAATAAAAGGAGTCCCAAATGAATATCGACGTCATAGGAAAGTGTTCAGTGAAGCAGAATCCCAAAGACTTCCTTGTCATACCATTTGGGATCATGCTATCGAACTCCTGCCAGGAGCACCCTCATCATTGCCAGGGCGACTACTCCCCCTCACTCAATTGGAAATTGCTGAAGCACAAAAATTTGTAGAAGAGCATCTCAAAAGGGGTACCATCAGGGAATCATGGAGCCCCTATGTGGCCAACTTCTTCTTTGTCAAAAAGAAGGACGGGAAACTATGTTCTGTCCAAGATTATTGTCCCATCAATAAATGGACAAAGAGGAATAGAAACGTTTCCCCACTTATTCCTCAAACAATCGACCATCTGAGTGGGTGTACATTGTTTACAAAATTTGATGTCTGATGGGGATATAACAACATTCGTATCAAACCAGGAGATGAATGGAAGGCGGCCTTCCTTACCCCAGAAGGATTGTTTGAGCCAACAGTCATGTTCTTTGGACTCACCAATTCTCTAGCAACATTCCAAATGATGATGAATACTATCTTCTGAAAACAAGTTGCCCAAGGGTGGCTATCGGTATATATGGACGATCTTGCTATTCACACCAAACGCCAAAAAGGAGAAACAGAGGAGCAACATAGAGCACATCACAAGGCATACATACATGAAGTCCTTGACATCCTTGAATGAAATGACCTTTATCTCAAACCAGAGAAATGCACCTTCGAACAAAAAGAAATCAACTATCTTGGTGTTATAGTAGGCCAAGGCATGCTGTGAATGGATCCAAAGAAAATCCAAGGAGTAGCAGATTGGTCCCCACCTAAAAATGTAACTGAGGTTTGCCAATTCCTCGGGTTTACTGGATACTATTGATACTTTGTTCCCAACTACTCCAAAATTGCTCAACCGCTCCTGGATCTTACGAAGAAAACCATCCAGTGGGAATGGGGCAAAAGACAATTCAAGGCATTTGAGCACCTCAAATCACTCATGTGTGCAGCACCAGTCTTGCAACAACCCAACTTTACCAAATGCTTCTACCTTCAAACCAATGCTTCTGCTTATGGCATAGGCACCATACTCTTGCAAGCGGCAGGCACGATGGATGACACCCCAACCAAAAATTCCTTGAAACCTAAATTACACCCCATTGCATATTACTCAGCAATGTTCTCTCTAGCAGAACAAAACTATGACATCTACAAAAGGGAGTTGCTAGCCATGATGAAATCCCTTGCACATTGGTGTCACTACTTGGGACGGACCAAATGCCCCTTTACTATCCTTATGGATCATGCTAACCTCCAGTATTGGAAAGCACTGAAAAACCTCAATCGTCAAACTGCGTGATGGCATGCTGATTTGCAAGAATATGATTTTGAAATCCAATATATTCCTGGAAAAACGAACACTGGGCCAGATATCTTATCCCGACCTTTGAATGCAGACCAGGGAAAAGAAGACAACTGGAAGGTTACTGTAATTCCCCCAGAAAAGTTCATTTGTTTTGTTGCATTATCAGAGCCATCAGAAATGAGAAAAAGAGATCTCATGACCCTTGTTCACGATCACCCTACTGCCAGCCACCCTGGGAGAGACAAGACCTTACATCAAGCCCAGAACCATCTAATCTGGAAAGGGATAAAGGCCTGGATCAGTGAATATGTGGCAGGATGCACAACATGTCAACAAAACAAAAACATTACTCATTGGCGCAAAACCCCACTTTACTGAATCACTATGCCTGAGGAGGCCCTTCTTTTCCAACAGATCTCAATGGACCTGATCACAGGACTACCTGAAGTGCAAGGGAGAAATGCAATTCTCACCATTGTGGATCATGGGTGTTCTTGAGCTGCAGTATTCCTCCCTTGCTCCACTTCAATCACTGGATTGGGAATAGCAGAACTATATTTCAAACATGTTTACCCATGGTTTGGAATACCCAAGAAGATAATAACCAACAGGGACCTCCGATTCACATCACACTTTGGAAGGGCCCTAACTCAAAAAATTGGTGTCCAGCAAAATATTTTGATGGCCTTCCATCCCCAAACTGATGGACTTTCAGAATGAAAGAACCAATGGGTGGAGCAATATCTACAAATTGTTACATCAACATCCCCAAAAGGTTGGACTAACTGGTTATCCATTGCTACAGCAGTGCACAATAACCAGAGGAACACTACAACTGGTCTATCGCCCAATCAGATTCTTTGGGGGGCCAAAGCCCCACTCTTGCTTGATGGGAAAGATGATGAAAAGAACCAAACCACATCCAACTGGTTGGAACTGTTAGAACAAACATGAACCCAGGCCATCCAAGTGATCAACCAATTAGCAGGAAGGGAGTCTATCCTGTCACCTTTTAAAGTAGGGGATCAGGTATGGCTAGAAGGAACTCATCTCCGTCTTCCCCATCAAAATACCAAACTAGCACCAAAGCAATATGGCCCCTTCAAAATTACGGAGCATCAGGAAAAAGGAAATTTTCTTAATGTCTTAATGGTACTTAATGCCTCCTTAAAGTCTTCTTAAACCATGTTTAAGTAGATTACCATTATTTTAAGCAACTTAAGGCAACTTAAGGCAACTTTAAGCAGTTTAAGAAAATTTCCAAAATCCTGATGGAAGAGATATCCCCTGTTGCTTATCGCCTAGACCTACCGGTGGCCTGGACCATCCATAACGTATTCCATGCTTCCCTCTTATCAACCTATTGTGAAACAACTGCTTACGGACCTAACTTCTCTTGACCCCCACCTGACCTTATTGAAGAAGAAGATAAATATGAAGTGGAGTGCATTGTAAACCACCGACGTCATGGACAAACTAGAACACTCCAATACCTGGTCAAGTGGATGGGATACCCCAAAGTGGACAACACCTGGGAACCCACTGATCAAATACACGCCCCTGAACTTGTTAAAGCCTATCACCAACACACTCCGCTGGAAGATAAAAGGAGAGGCTTGAGGACAAGTAAAGCCATCTGTCTCATCTACTCCACTTCCCCATTACTCAAATGTCTGACATCTCTTATGAAATCTCCAATGAAAGCTTGCATCGTCCCAACCTTTCAGAGGAAGGGCAGCCTCCCTCCACTATGTCTATCTCAGTACCAGTGGCCATTCCCTTTGGAGCATCGGAACCTATCGATCCTCCCCCCGGACTTTCATATAGGGAGTGGATCACCTACTATGAAGAACGAATCCCCAACTTACTGGTTGAAGGGTATCAACAATTGGCAGGGCCAGATGAAGGCCAAATCAACCTTATCTCCCAAATACAAGGGAGAGCCATGTCCCCACAATTGGCATCAAGTATCGCCTTGGGTGATCCCTTGATCCACCCCAAAGTCCTTTGTGCCCTTATTGAAAGTATGGGGGATGGGATATGACATGCTGACACATGCCACCAGATGGAGATGTCTCTCCTCCAAGAAACCCTCAATGACCTCCAGCATACCCCAGCCACAAGGAGTACTGACCTAGCCCAACCATTCACAGAGGCCCCAGTGGGGTACATCAAGAACCGTGGCCAAGTGTCAATCGATATTCCCTGCAAAGACGGCCAATTGCGTCTGGCCAAATGGATCAAGTGGTTGGAAGGGGGGAAAGTTGCTGCATACATGGCTGAGGACACCTCTAACACGCTCCCCATTATCAAACCCCTCTATGCACCAAACTATAATGATCTGGACTCCTTTGATGAATGGGCAAGTGTGCTGCCAGAGTGGTTCAGCAATGCATTGGTTGGGGGGGGGACTACCTACATCAGGAAAACGGGAATTGGCTTAATGACCTTATCATGTCCTTAAAGTGCTTAATATTTCAAGTTTTCCTTAAATTTTCCTTAACAGAGCCATTTAACATCCAATGTGATTTAAGACAGATTAAGACATCCAAATGGTGTTTATTAAGTACTACTGTAAGCCACTACTAAGGCAAGCATCGTACTAGTAAGGAAACAATTAGAAAAAAAAAAGTCAGTATCCAATTCATTTGTAATGTCGAACATGTCCTCAAAGCAACTATAATACCACTGGGCCTGGGGCTTTGTCCACCATCGCCATGCCTACATTCACAAATCGATCATTACTTGGTGTGGAGGGCCTGGGGGACGAAGACGCCGGCATGTTGTGATCTTGAGACTGACTATGAGATGTATTGTATTTGGCAAGAGACTATTCCATGATGTACAAGGTGCTAGACAGAAAGAAAAGAG